>ML839491.1:47765-68494 GCA_009831015.1 Picea engelmannii | reverse complement strand
TCAGAATCAAAAGAGATTGCATATAGGGACCACAATCTTTGAGCCTCTGGAAGGCCAGGGTATAAATGAGTAAGGTTATCTCCCTTGCAAATATTACAAGGGAACTTGGGATTACATCCTATCCATCTAGGTTTCTCAATAGAATCAATGCCCCCAACATTACTAGCAGTGGTTGGTTACACATCTCCAACATGACTTGCATATGTTGGTGATTGGTCGATAACATGACTCGCAAAGGCTATAGACCTATTGCTAGTATGAATAGAAGTGACTCAAATTTTTCCCCCAGCATGACTTACAGAGGTTGTGTTCTTGCCCCCAACATGACTCGCAGAGGTTGTTGACAACTTTCCAACATGATTGGAAGAGGTTGGTGATTGGTTTCCAACATTACTGGAAGAGGTTGGTTGTTTTCCCCCATCATGACTTGTAGAGGTTGGGTGATGGTCTTCAAAATGACTTGCATAGGTTGATGACCTATATCCAACATGACTCGTAGAGGTTGGTGATTTATTTTTCCTATTCTTCCTCTTTCTATTTCGTTTATACTTTCGGTTACTAGTAGCTATAATTTCACTAGAGAAGGTAGAAGGAGGGGGAGATGAATTTGTTGAGGAAGGAACATAAACATGATTCCCATGACATAAGGTGCTTAATTGAGAAGAATCAAGAGCATTTGGGACATTTGGAATGGTACCCAACCAAACCGGTAGTCCCACATCCAACCCAGGAATGTACAAAGTGGCCACAAAGGGACACCAACATTTCCAAAGAAAGGAAAAGCACAAGAATCTCCTTTTGAAGGGGCTCCTTGGTTGGTATCGTAAGTAATGTTTTCCATGAATATTTTATGCATAGGTTCTTCCCTTGCGGGATCATTCAAGTCCGTAAAATTCTCACACGCTAACTCTAGCGAACTAGTGGTATAAAAAAACCAATTCCTATAAAGAGGCGGCTCCATGTTTCTAAGCGAAAGACCGAAACATCCTCACGACTGGAAATGTGGGTGGTCTACCACCTTAGGTCAAAGACCCAAATCAATGACTAACTAAATCGCAATGGAAAATTAGGGAGCACAGAGCACACCGCTAAAAATAAAAGCCTAAAAGATACAAACCAAACAAACTACCCTTCTGAATGCTTCTGGCCCAGGGAGATGAAGTCTTGATCGTCCAAAGTATTCACAAAGGAAAATGACTACCCAGGAGAAACAGTTACCCAGACCTTCAATCGATGGTCCCTTTGGGTGTCTATGAGAGAGTACAGATTATGCCTCAGGTACCATGATACACCCCTCATAGTCACCTATGTGTCAACCTATATAATGGAAAATATGCCACCAACTTGTAAGTAACAACCAAGGGGGTAAATTCGACAGTCGGGCGATTGTATAGGAAGGTAACTAATCCTGAAGATCCTCTCGAGGCCTAAAATGAAACAGGGCCAGAATCACTCGTAGAGTACCTTGGATGGATCCAAGTGTCTCAGAGGTCTAACACAAGTCGAACCAGTAACGCTACAGGATTCAGCCCCAATACACACTCTCCCAAATGATTTATCGAGATCAAGAGTGGATTTCTTCATCATCGTCCTCCACGTGGCCTCGTGTTTGACTCTTCTTTGAGAGGAGATTCCTGGGTTGAGTAATTACAAGGTGGATTTTTCACACCCTAGCATAGACACCTTAGTTAAGTTTTGGTTGGCCTTGGAGAGTTTACCTCTCCACACCTAATCCAAGGCCCTAGCCTAAGCTATTGGTGAACCCCATAAAAAGTGTTACTAATATATTTTAGATTAGTGTGTCTGTTTTAGGGGATTTTCTTAAATACTTTACACTAATTCTACAAATGAAAAAGAGTTTCAATAAAGAGAATGCATGAACAATTCTTTGAACCTAATGATGTAATCTTTTCTCCTTTCCATGCAAAATGCAGAATGCAAGTTTCGAGTGAAAATAAAGAGCAAATGAAAGGATTTTCTTTCTTATTTTTCTTTTGAAATTCTTTCAATATGAAAAGAACACACAACCCTATGATAATTCCTTTTCTTTTTCAAATAACAATGCAAACCAATCAAAGAAAGAAATTGCAACTAGGTTAAACTAGGTTTTATTTTAATATTTTCTTTCAATAAAATCAAAATTAACAAAAGATGCTAAAAGAAACTGAGGGGGGATTTTTTTTTAAATGCAACTCATTTTTCTTAGAATTCAAGCTAAAAATAAGACAGAAATGCTTGGAAACACAGAGAGACAAGTTTCTTGTAGGAAAAGGAAAATAGTTTGACAAAATTCTCCAAAACAACATAGACGTGTGTTGTGCATTGCCATCCTACGTGTGTACGCGGGCTGTATATAATGCAGACCATGTATGTACGTGTGTTTTATAGAGAAAATGGCGCATACACCTATGTAAATTTTCAAAAAAAGAAATTTTTTGGACATACAACTTGGGAAAGGGAAGCTAGTAGGCACCTGGAAGATTGCTAGAGACCCAACCTGACTCAGAACACTCAGAAAACTTAGAAATAAACTGAAAATCAAATCTAACCAATATCTCCCACTAAGACCCTAGAGAGACTCCCCATTGGAGTCACCAATTTTGATAGCAGGGAAAATCCCCCTATTACTATATTGGGTCAGAATATAAGTAGATCATTGACTTCCCTTAAAATATTTTCCTAATTATAAACTACCCCAAATTATCTGAACCAAAATACAAGAGAGAAGAAGGAAGATTGTTAAGTGTACATGTGTTCCTAACATCCGATGTAGACTTCCTTCACCTTTGTAGCTTCCTTGGTTGGGGGTCTCCTCTCAAAATTGATCTGCAAGAACACTTAGGCATATAATGCTACAAAAATACAATATTTACTTATCAATGTTAGCATTCATATGTAAATGTAGATACATTAATCAATAAATATATCAAGATGCAATGTCTTAGGAAAAGAAAAGAACTATTTTATTCAAACTGAAGGTTAAAATATTACAACCTTCTTATCGGCAAACGCTCCACGAACTAGGTCCATGCTCCTCCTACTTTTGCTCCAAGTGCATCATTCCCAGGTTGCCTCTCACAATCAACCAATCTCCTTGGGAAAATGGAAGGGATTTCATAGGGAGAAAGGGTTGAAGGGGAATGTGGAAGCCAAATCTTAGAAAGGGATGCAAAACTTGGGCTAGAGGGGAAGGGATTTTGGTAGAGTTTCTATGTTCTAATTCTTGATTTTGGAATGGGACCCCAAGACCTCTTTTTATATGAAAAAAATATGGTTATTCATTTTGGGGACGGGCTACAATGGGTAAAATGGTTAGGAAACCCTCGATAGCCATAAACTCCACTAAATGCCTTGCAATTTTATTTTTTTTGCAACTTTTGGAGGTAAACATGGGTTGTTTAGCATGTAGCCTGCATATGTGCGTGGGTTGTCTAGTATGAAACATGAATGTGTACGTAGGAAGTAGTGCAACAGGTTGTGTACATGATCCAAAAAATTATTTTTTAAAGATATATCCTCAGCAATAATTTGGCAAATTGTGAAGTAGAAAGGCTAATGCCATGTATGCATAGGTATGGAATTTTATGGCTATAACACTCCTACAAGTCCTTCTAACCCTACTACCATTGGCCTATATCCTAGATAGAAATATCTAGGACTTGAAAATCCTTTATGGGGTCAACCCAATCGGACGAGCATTCCTCAGCAAGGAACTTTACCCTACCAATATGTAAACCCCATATGTCAACACAACAATCCCTTCAAAAATAGTATATGGTAGGTCCATTGGGACAACCGCAATACATGGGGGGATCATCAAGTCAATCTCAATATGTAGGAGGTCCATTTGTTCAATCACCATACATGGATGGACAACTAAGACAACCACCATACATGGGTGGACAATGAGGACAACCACCTTACATGGGTGGACAACTCGGACAATCACCATACACGGGGGGACCTTTAGGTCAACCACCATACATGGGAGGACCATCTAGTGTTTCCATCTTTCCACAACCTGGATATGGTCCTACTGGTGTTCCCATGCCTCATGGTTACCAGTGGCATCCACACAATAACCGAAATATTCCATTCTTGGCTATGTTAGATCTGCCAGATCTGTCATGTTTGAAAAATGATCCCATACAACATGCCCCATTTTTCCCCACCATCCCTTCCAAATTACCGTCCAACATCCCAAAATTCGACGAAAAACCTGCGGAAGATCCTGACAATCATTTTATGACTTTTCATTTATGGTGTTATTCAAATTATTTGATGGATTACTCCATTTGTTTGAGGCTTTTTCATAGAACACTTACAGGTGTAGAAGAAAAATGGTATATTGAGCTACCATGTAACTCCTTTTTCGACTTTAATTATCTTTCCATGTCTTTCCTAACGCATTTCCAATTTCCTATACAATATGAGACCGATACAGATATTTTGAACTCACTATGACAATCCTCTTCCACCCACATATCCGATCATATTCATGAGTGGAGATGGTAGAGACAGTTGATTAAAGCTCCAATTCCAGACCAACTCCTCGTGGATTGGTTTACAAAGTCACTCTTTCCACCCATCGTCGGAGATGTTTCTATGGGAGGTTTTGTTATTGAAGATAACGATATCATTAATGATCAATATTTGGACTTGGTATATTCCCAATATAGAACACTTTACGATCTAATCCCACATGCTCCTTGTTTTTCGAATGATCTGACAAGACCTGCTTCGGAACCAGGTTCTATTTCGAACACCAAAACTACTTTTGCTCCTACTCAAACCTCCAAGGTGAATGTAATCCAATCCACTTCATCTCAGAAACCAAGAGGTAAGAAGAAGAACAAGGGTAAATCCAAGAAATATTCTAACCAATAGGATACTACAAAGACTGTTGATACTCAACTGAATAAGAAACTTAAGTTTCCTTTCATGATTTGTACGGAGGACCATTACACGAAAGACTATCCTCGTCGAGAGGAAATAAATTTTTTTATGAAAGGTAACTCCCTAATCATAGTGTTAACTAACCCTTTCTTGGTTCAACAACAACATTTGATTGCACAAAATCCTCCCTCTCCACAAGGGGGCAACGCAGGTCATTCCTATCAAAGGGATGCTTCCTCAAGCGTCGCTCAGATCTTTATGTGTAAGGAGGCAATTAATTTAACGATCTGAGAAAAGACTTATGACACTCTTCCAGGTAATCATGCAAATGGAAAGGCTATCTATTAACCCTCCACATCCAGTCCTCCTCCATCTTCCACCCCTCTTCAAATTGAGAATCCAATTTCTGACATAGTGTTGCACCCACCCAAGGGCACAATTTGAAAAGAGACTTTTAATCCAAGTGTTTGCACTGCCCACAAATACAATATTGTTGAATATTTGGTGCAATCACCTTGTGCTATGTTAGCACTCGAATTTCTACAGAACTATACAAGTCAAAATGGAACCCTGTTGTCAACCATTAGAGCTATAGATCCAAAGGAATCAAATTTGATTTCCTTTAATATGAATTATTTTAAGGAGAGGCTCTCACACCACGTAGCATTCCAAATTCAAATTTTGGTCGGTGGAAATAAAATCCATCGCATTGTTTTGGCTAAAGGAGCCTCCACCTATGTCATGTCTTTGTCTTGCTAGAGATCCATTGGTTCTCCTAAAATCAACCAGACTCCTACCACCCTTAAAGCGTTTGATGGGCACGGTTTCCAACCTCATGGACTCTTGTTGTGTTTTGTTGTGACATTGAAGGGTAAAATTGTTTAATTCAATATCAAAGTGGTTGACGCACACCTAGATTACAATTTTCTACTTTGTCGTACTTGGTTCTATGCAATGATCATTCGTCGCATCTTTAGTATTTCGTATTTTACAATTTCCCCATCAAGGGAAAATTATCATTGTTTACCAACTTGACTATTGCACTCCAAATCTCCACGATTCTATAGAAAATAATGTCCCTTTTATAGGTTCTAGTACTAGGTATGAGAGTGTAGGAGTCGGTCTCCTTAAGGATTCCTTTCTCATGGGGATTGTTCCTTTCCCTCTTCCTGACACCCCACAGGTTTCCACTTTAAATATGATTTTGACTCAAGTGCAACCATCCCTAGAATCACTTGATCCTTTGGTAGTACCTGGTATTTACGAGCATAGTTATTTTCTTGTGTCAAGCTCATTAAAAAATGAAATAGACACTTACGAGCATATTTCATTGTCTCTATTAGGCTCATTAAAAAATGAAACAGACCCCCCTCCATTCAAATCGAGTCTCACTCTAGATCCAATACGTGAACCTTCTTTTTCTCCACATAGTGAAAATGTTCCTATTAGTAAATGCCTAAACAAGGAAAGAAGAAGAGTCAATAGAGGAAATGACGCTTAGGGGGCAGGTCTCCAGCCTCTGGACATCATGTTGGAGCGAAGCCACTAGATTATACCAAACAAGCTGGGGGGAAATACCTCTATAGAGACACGTTGTTAGGAGTGATCCTCCTCTGAGGGTCATTCCCATCGTAACGTAGTAGTATTTTCTAGAATGATCGTGGTATGTATTCTTTCTCATGCTCGTTAATACATGAGAATAGGTTATTGAGTATAATTTTATCTCTTTTTCAATCTCGTAAAATCTATATAAAAAAGGAACTCTTTGTAGTTTCCTTTAAGCTATTTTTAGACTCCCTAAACATGAAAAGATTGTCGAGTGAGCTTGCTTCCTTTCACACTCGTTAAAAGGTTTTAAAGGGTGTCTTTCGAGTGGTAGTTTATCTCTTTTTTGGCCTCATGAGACTAATTATGAAAAAATGAATACTTTAGTCAAGCATGACTAGAAGACTTCTCCATTCTATTGTTTTACACTTTTTCAGCCTTGGGAGACTAAATTTAGGAAAAATTCACCCATGGATTCATATTTAAGTTCTTTTCAGACTCTTTAAACATGAAAATTCGTTGATTTTACCTTCTTTGGGCTCGTAAAATTATGTATTGAAGGACCTATATGGGACAAAAATCCAGGACCCATATAGGACTGAACCCCTCCTTCTTCAGGTTTGTTTAACATATGTTGAGGGACTCATCGAATATGAGCTATATCGAGCATTTGTTATCCAACTCAAGCAGGTTAAAAAATAAAGAGGTACTCACCAATCATGGTGGGGGGGGGATTGAAAAAAGTGGGTCAAGTTTTTTGGAATCCATTATGGATTCTATTGTTGTCGCCCTTAAACATGGCACATTTTTGTGTCTCATCTTACAGTTGGGTAATCTACTTGTCTTTTAGTCATACCAATTCCATGTGTCGTTATACGTTTTCTTCCCAATCGAAGATTTCTCTTATTATCGTCACATTATTTTCTTGATACTCATCGAGTCAATCTTTCCAATTCATTTGTCATGCCTCACAATGTTCAAGGGAATTTTCATTCCAAACCAACCATATGTAGTATTACTAGTTTCCATTCATGTGTTAGTCCACACTCATTTAATCTACCATATCACATCACTTTCTTGTATCAATTTCGTGTCAATGATGGGGGATACATCATGGCCCTCCTTCGATGAGTTTTTTCATGTCGACTTCAGCGCATCATCCAAGAATTAGACTTAGAAACAACTTATTACCTTGGAACTTGCATGCCTCAATGGCAAGCCTCCTCACTTCTGACAATAGGTTTACACCATTGACCTCTGATTAGATGATTCCAAGAATGTTCAACCTCATCTCATTTATTCAAATTCATTAGAATGTACTAAAGGTACCTTAGGAAACATTATCATCATTGGTGATTTCCATCACACTTGTTAACGATATACCTCAATGAGTGGTAATCAAGTGGTTTCTACCATGTTTGACATCAAGTCATTTATTCACATGTCTAGAATCGTACCATTTTGGGATTGGGACGAAGACCCTGGGTTGGGCGCTCACTTTGTTATGTGCTTTTCCAAAGATACAATGGAGATCATTTGAGCATGTAAAATATTTCAGTACAATCACCATGTTGGAAATCTTACTGATAAATATAATGTCACATAGGTCCACATTGTATTGATTTGTGGCTATGTTTTGTCATCGCGTAGCTCCACTGTGTATTTTTCATCGATTTGATTTGTTAATTTCATGGAGGTATGGATCCACATTGTCTCTCTGGTGACCATATCCTTAGTCAGTATTTTCATGGATCCACAGTGTATTGGTTGGTGGCCATGCTTTGAGTCAACTCGTATTCCGAGCATAGGTATGCCTACCTTAGGAATGAAACATATATTTATATTATTTGATGGTTGTTTACAACTTCTACCAGGTTCTCCTACTCCAACACCCTTGCATTGAATAATTTGTAAAGTGTTTTGTCCATCAGTTTCACTTATGACTTGACACATTAGGGGGCATATGTTACACATCAAAATGACACACTTAAGTGTCACACCCTAAGTGTCGCAAGTAACGCAAAGTGTCGTATGCACCTTGTTAAGTGTCACATGCACTTTGTAAAGTGTTGTATTCACCTTACTAAGTGTCACATGCACTTTTCCAAGTGTCACAAATCGTTGACACCATGAAAAACATTTCCCATGATCCCTGAGTCATATTGGAGGAAGAATCCCATCATTTCAAGGTGAGAAACATGCTTTTTACTTGGAAATTCAACCATTTTGGGGGCATTTATAAAGGGTTTCTCTCTCCTATCCATGTGTAGGGAGAATTGGTTCTCCCCTTGCCATATTAAGGGATGCCACTGGTGCCCTGTCTCTAAATTTAGGGAGCGCCACCTTGGTTAGAGGAAAATATGGAGAATCTCTCCTTTTCCTAAGCGACATCATTGAAGAGGTGAGGTTGGTTTTGCTTGAATCATATCCTACAACTCTATAATAGGATCAAATCCCAACTCATTGAGCCATATACTCAACCACTTCCCTAAATATCTCATGGTAGTTGAGCCACCCAATCCTATAAATTGAATGCATTTCCATGGTGAAAAGGGGGAATATTTCATATGTCAAACCTTTGATCTTGAGAGATGGAAATCCATTGAAGTATCATCATTTTTATCTCAAGACTTTTGTGCAATGGATGAATGAGGAGAGCTTGGAGAAGATTGGTGCAACGTCAAAATTTCTTTGTAAGTGACTTCTTTTGGCTTCCCATTTAATATCAAATTGGTCTATTCCTTTCATTATGTTGTTCATGATAATGTCTATGCTTAAGTCAAATAGGGTAATAGATTTGGTTTCTATCTAATGAAATATAGTATAATTAGGAAGGTTTGCTTGCCTCTTTTTTTGCAAGTCTCATTAGTCATTGAAGGAATTGGAGTAGTGAAGCAAAAGGACGAAGCAACGAGGAAAAAATTCATAAAACAAGTGTGTCTTCCCCTTTCTATATATAGGTTAATGAACTAGATATATAAGGAGAGTAGCAACCATTTGTTTACTTATGTATTTGGACCAAATAAGGAGTCTTGGTCCAAAGGGGAGCTTAACCTATCTGTGGAGTAAGATTTCTCATAACAACAACAATGGCATTGGGTTTTGCATCAATGATATGCTTCCCCTCATCTAGTTCTTATTCTGAGTCAGAATCTTCAATTGACTCCAAGGATTTCAGCTTGACCTCTAACAACTGTTTCGATCGAAACTGATCGGTGTTATGCTAGGGACTTTTATCGAATTCACACCACTTTCTAGTGTCCTTCTTAGTATTCCCATTACCTTTATTTGTTAGAGGCTTGGACTATTTTTTCTGTGGTGGTCCATCCTTTCTCTTCCCTTTTTTTTGTAGGTTGGGGCTTCCTTTTCCTTGTTTCTATTGTGAGGAATTCATAGATCCAAACTCCCACTTCTTATGTTTAAATTTATGCTCAATTTTGACGACATGTCGATAAGCCGCACCCAATGATGAGATGTCTAGAAACTCCATTTTTGTCAGGATGTATATATGAAGACTGTCGTAGTACTTGATCACCAAGTGTCATTCAGAGTATTTTATTCCTAGCATGGTGAGTAAAGTATGGAAGACATTGTGAACTCTAGCATTGTTTGGTCCCTTTTATGTTGCAACGTGGTCCATTTTGTATATTGTTCATCGTAGCTTTCAATAGGGTAATATTGTTCCCTAATAGAATACTTGAAAGAACCCCAAGTGGGTATGACTACAAATAGTGTGGATTCCTTCGTGGCATTTTTCTCACAGTAATTATCCCACCAATCCTTGACATGGGGGACAACCTTAAGGAGTGAAAAGATAATATTTTCTCTATCAAAAAAATTATGGACATAAAAACACCCTTTGAGCATATATAACCATTTATCTATAGAATCTGCATCTATATAACCTTCAAATATAGGAATATCAAAACTAACTTATACCTTGAAGGGGGTGGTGCCTCCAAAGTGGTTGCTTGATGAAGACGCATCGGTTGTTGGTAGTTGTCGAAGGATCTAGGCAAAGTTATCCATCATCTTGTTCCTTTGTTGCGTAAGGGATTCCTTGAGGAACACTTTAAT
Organism: Picea engelmannii; assembly: GCA_009831015.1. Lineage (NCBI taxonomy): Eukaryota > Viridiplantae > Streptophyta > Pinopsida > Pinales > Pinaceae > Picea > Picea engelmannii. The sequence continues at coordinate 57,976 of ML839491.1, read as the reverse complement.
AGGATATCCTCATCCATATTCTTTGTTTTCTTCTACCATGGGAGGCCATTGAGATCGGCGAGGATGGTCTTGAAAAGGCTCAAATAGTTCGAGTCTTAACTCCTTATACATTGACCTCGTTGGGGACATGCACAAAGAAAAAGATAAAGATAAAACCGCTCTGATACCACTGATATGTATTTATAATTGGAACGAAATGAAATATAGATTTATATAAAAAAAAAATAGATACAGTGAAATTTGACTTCTATTAATAAATGAAATATGTTGAACTGTAAAACTGCATAATGAAACAAACTTGTTGGAGTGATGGTAGCTTATCTCTGCGAAGAGATGTGACGACTACGTGTATTCACTAGAGTGCATTACAATGAGGTTGAAAGGAATTTTTATCATAAATAAGTGATGAGGAAACCCTAAACATCCAAAACCTAACCCTTGGATATCAAATTCCAAAAGGCGTGTGGGCCCCGATGGGGCTAGTTGGTATGCCAACTTCCTAGGGTCATAACTTTTGCATACGATCTTAGTTTGGCATGCTCGATAGCCCGTTGGAAAGGTATATAAGATAAGTACACATATTTTTGGACCAAATATGCCTTTGGCTATCATCTAGGCATTTTCATTCCTAGAAAACACTATTTAGGGCCTCGGAATAGCCCCGGAAGTTCAAGACCCGAAAAAGTGTAGAAAAAATGCCAAAATGAAAAGTTGTGCTTTGTGCCAATGGAATAGGTGGGTGGCCATTGATATCCACCTAGATCATGAATATTTGAACTGAATTTTATGTGCATGATCCATTTCCTACCCCATTTATAGACGAAGTTCTGTAGAATGTGGGTGGGCACGAAGCTTATTCATTCATGGATGGATTTTCAGGGTACCACTAAGTGTGAATCACAGAGGAATACAAGGCCAAGACAACCTTTATGACAAAGTGGGACTCATTTTCATAAACCATAATTCCATTTGGCCTAAAGAATGCACCTGTGGTGTTTTCAAGGATTATTGTTGCAGCTTTTAAAGAATTCATGCACAAGTTTTTGGAAGTATACTTAGATGATTGGATGGTGTTCAACTTACACAAAGAGCATATGCAGGTATTGTGATTGATGATGGAGAGATACAAGAAGTTACAGATTTCATTGAATCTGAAAAAGTGCATATTTTGTACACCATTTGGGACTCTAATGAAACATGTTTTCTGGAAGTAAGGCATATTAGTTGATCAAGAAATTATTGCAACAATTGTGGACATGTTAGCCCCAACCTCCATAAGAGAGTTACGTGCAACCTTGGGACATACAGGGTATTATATATGGTTCATTCGAATAAATGTGAAGGTTGTTGCATCATTGGAAAAGATAATACAAAAGGATAACAAGTATGTCTAGACACATGAATGTTAGGAGGTGTTGGATACCTTGAAGGAGAGATTAGTGACTACGCCAATCCATGTATTTCTAAATTGGACCAATATTTTCCATTTACATGTTGATGCATCATCCATTTCACTTGGCCTAGTTCTTGTGCATTCATGAGAGGATAAGATTGATAATCTAGTCTACTTTACCAATAGAAATTTATCTAATTATGAAATAAATTATACAACCATGGAGCGTGAAGGACTGGTGATGGTCTATTCCTTGCAAAACTTTAGACACTACTTATTGGGCACTCCCTTCAAGTTTTTCACGGATCATTCAATGCTCAAATACTTGGTGAACAAGCCAATGTTTGGGGGGAGGATATGCCAATGGTTTTTACTCTTCCAAGAGTTTGAGTTTGAAGTAGTAATCAAAATTGACAAACACAATGCGGGGCCTAATCATCTCTCAAAGATAGATCAGGGGAAGCTAAAGGAAGTTTATATTATGATTTACCTGACGCACAACTCTTCAAGGTTGAGGCAGTGATATATCAATTGGTATATATTGCAGCATACCTTACAACAAGTAAGCCACTGGAAGAGAACACCCAAGCACAACACTAACAACGGGTAACCTGGAGCATCGATTCCCAATTGATTGCATGGAAATTTTACAAACTTAGAGTCGATGGGATACTATGAAAATGTGTGTTGGAGCATGAGAAATAAATGTTTCTCTATGTGTCACATAGAGGAATTCATGGTCGACATAATGAAAGGAAAGTAACTACACAAAAAAAAATTAGCGCAACATTATGATGGTCGTCATTATTTAAAGAGTCTATGGATTATTGGAAATGATGTGACATTTGCTAATGGATCAGGAATCCATCAACGCGAGATGAATTATAACTCTCTCTGGTATCCACGCTAGACCTATTTGATAAGTGGGAAATTGATTTTGTAGGGCCTATCAATCCCCCATCATGTAGAACTGGTGCGTAGTATATCATCGCCATGATGGAATACTTGACCTATTGGGTACAAGTTGCATCAATGAAGGATTGTACTGCAAAGGTTGTAGCATAATTTATTTGTGAGAACATTATCACCAGGTCTAGATGCCCAAAGATACTAATGAGTGATCAAGGATCACACTTCATGAATGACACCATATGTGCGCTAACTCAGGATTTCATTATCCATCATCAAAATATCACATTATATCATCCACAAGCCATTAGCATTGTCGAAGCATTCAACAAGATACTAGAGCATGCACTGACCAAGGTATGTAATGTATAGCGTGATAATTGATACCAAAGGGTTACAACAATATTGTGGGCATATAGGACTACCTGCAAGAGACTGGCTAAACACACACCATTCAAGTTAGTCTATGGAAAAGAAGTGATAATTCCATTAGAATTTGTGGTACCAAGTCTTAGTATTTTGGTTACGACACAGATGTCGGATGATCAGTCACTACAAATATGGTTGGATGAGTTATTGGAATTTGAAGAGGACCGATTTATTGCAACACACAATTATATGGTGGAGAAATAGAGACAGAAGTCTCGGAACGATCGCAACATTTGTCACAAGACTCTACAACTCAGATCCTTGGTATTATTATATGACATCAAATTCCTTAAGCATCGCATCGGGGTACACTGTGCATGCACTCATTAGGACCCTTCAATATTTTTGACATCAGCGAGGTTGGCACAACAAAGTTGACGATGCTCCAAGGTCATCCCCTCAAAGGATTTATCTATGGTAGTCAGTTAAAGGGGTCGAATGCACCATGTATCAATAAATTTTCAATGTTAGAGTAGCATAGGAATTAGGTAGGTAGGAGTAAAGGCAATTATAAGTGCACAATTATTAGTAGGATAAGACAGATATAAGTAATCTATGAGACAAGGTGGGTCATACCAAAGCATAATTAGAATATTCTTTGGATTTTGAGGTTTAAATGTCATAGTAAATAAATTAGGACAGGACAATTGGATGCACAAGTGGATGACAGGACACATGGGATAATAAGGCGATGAAGAGATAGTTAGCTGGGTGAAGATAGGTCATGACGGCATGAGGAATGACAATAGTTATTGTAGAATTTACTGATGGGCACATCAACAGTTATGAAAGTACAACATATCATTGGTCAGCATTGACAAAAAGTGCAAATCAAAGTGGATAGCTATGCAAGTGAAAGTAATGGATGGAAGTGTTCGTATAAGTATTTAAAGTTCCTACTACACCCCTACATGGTTATTCATCGATTACATAGTTGAGAGTGAGCAAAGAGAAGAGTTCATAGTAACCAAAGAGACAAGTGTAGTGTATATTTAGTAGGTCTATGTGAATTTTTTAATGCACACAACCCTTACAGTTCACAGTTGGGAAGGTGATATAGAGAAAAATTTAGGAGCAGTGTGGTAGTGTAGCAAGTCAGTCGAGCCAAGATTCAACCAGATCTATGGCCTCGTCAAGTAATCCCAAGGCATGAACAAAACAAAAATCCATAAAATAAGCATGGATGCCCGTGGTTGAAATACCCAGCCAGGTGCACATCCTAGGACCTCTCTTAGGCATGGTTCCCAGCCTCAAGTTCTCAAACTACAACATACATGATGAGGCACATTTCCCTTAACTACACTTTGAAACTTATGTTGAAATCCTTAAAGGAGGGAAGGTGGTTTCCAATCCATGGACCGAGCCCATCTACAAATCAAGGATTATGACATTATTGGATGTCCCCCACTTCAGGCGCAGCTTGAACATCAACTCATGTGTTTGATTCTTACTCAGTAGGTTGCATGAAGGATTCATGTGGTTAAAACATGAATACCAAGTTCACATAGGTACAATATGCTAAGTCTCAATCCTTCCCATAATAGGGGAGGATCCTACTGATGTGGTAGTAGCATGAGATTCCTCGCAAGAATAGATGTACTGAAAGTATGGTACAAATAGAGGAATGAGAGGAGTGGTTATTTTAGCTATCAGTGATGGCCACATGGGTACTTAAATGCAATACGATGTGCAAGTGTCAAAAGGATGAGTGCCCATTGGGGGTAATCATGGTAGCAGGGCAATGTGTCCAGGGAATCAAGATGTGCAGGTATCAATACTTGATGAACTAGTTCATCTAGGACTATGTGAATGCACAGGACCATGGAAAGGAGTTTCATTATAGATGGGTGTTACTCCTACTATAAATGATAGTTTGGAAGCCACCACCAGGTCAGGAATACAAAACCCAAGTTACTCAATATTTCCCCGCGGCCAAATTTAATGAGTTGCAATACATCATGAACAAGAATGTCCAACGCAAAAACAACATGGATTTCTATCTATGGTACACTAAAATGATTCAAGTGACAGCACAAGCCTTCATCATATCATACAACCTCATTTACAGGAATGATATTTATCTTCTATTTAAATATGATTTTCATAATTTATTCATCATCCCACTCACAGATCAACAAACTCCTATTGAAATCCTCCCCTTTTGCATTACTAAAAAGGACATTCAAAATGTGGCCATGCATTGACTAGAGTCACTACACACAATGCCATATGAAGACATGGATCTCTTAGAAAAATGCACCAAGAAGAAACAGGAGTGGAAATAGGTAGAGAAATACAAAGGGGCAAGTAAATAATCAGAGGGATAGCAGAAAAAAGCACACTAAGCACAGTGCAAACTCCACCCAGAAAAGGAAAATGCACTAGGATGATTCCAAGACCAACCACTGGTTCCAACTCATAAGGGTTCACATCTAGTCCATTGCAGCCTACCGATGCCATCCTCATCGAAGAGGAATCCCCCTCTTAGATGCTCACAAATTCCACCAAGTGTAAGATATTGACCAGCCAAATGGAGGACTGGGAAATATACACCAGTGCTCTAGGGAAAGAGCCAGGGCCTTCCCTAGCACTGGTTCAAATCATCGTAAAGGTGCTCCAATCCAATTTGGAAGTGTAGCATTTATTGCATCGAAAGTCATCGCAACAATTAGGTGAGCTCTATCATGCACTTAACATTCCTATATCGTCGGCCAACCACAAGTCCCAAGAATAGATGGTCGCAGGTAGCACCATTGGCGCTACATCATTGCACATTAATACATAGAAGTGGGTTCTACAGCTAAATCAATTAGCCTTGATTGCCTTTGAGGCATCCACTAGTTTAGAGCCTCCATAATTACCTTATGTGGATCTCGCCTTGGCACAGGTACCTTCACAATACCTGCAAGTATCCATAACATAGATAATGAATGAGTTGGGGGACATACAGCATGCACTAATCCAGTCCTATATAGAGTTTCAGCACATACACATGCAAGAGATGGTTGTGCACCAGAAAATGAGATAGTTGCACAGAAGGAAGTCCAAGAATGACATGAAGTGGAGGTGGTTTTGCACGCATTATTGATTAGTGTAGTGGATGAAGCATACGTGAAAGTCTCCAATACAGCTGAAGAAAATTATGACCTTCTGGTGCAAAACAAACTCAATAAGGTGAAGTAAGTTTTCCAACAACTATAGGCACAAAACATAAATCTTCAGGAAAAACTGAAGAGCACCCCACCATTAGAGTAGGTGGAGCTGCAACAAAAGACTTCTATCATAGAAAATATGTTTCACCAAGGACATGCACATGAGGAAGGATTATCGAGTATCGTTGACTAGAACTTCTAGCTCTAGACTCATCTATATAATGCCCCCTGAAATCAACAGAATCGAAGACCGCATATGCACAAGTCGGGTGCAGATCAGTGACAAGAAGTAGGTGTTTCCCTCCCTTCAACATGCATCATGCAAGGAGGCCATGATAGAGATATTCAACATTCAATGATAGATTTCATCTGGATGCACTGAGCAACAGATGTTTCCATCCATTGTGTTGGAAGCACAAGAGCAGTCCCAACAACACAAATTTGCACTTGCATATGTGCATGCAAGGGAATCCCTAGTGATACATATTGACACATAGATCAAGCCTACAACTGGTTCAACCACACTCGCAAAGGTCAACAAATTTTGCTGCAACATGGAGGAACTACTTAAGATTTTTTATCAGATCAACTCTAAGTTCCAAAACTTCATCACCAATATAATGAAGAAGGTGTCATCCATCGCCTCCATTGCATTACAATGAAATCCATTAGCTCGAGGAAGAGCCAACTATTAGTGTTGGGGGATTGTTGGCACTAAAGTCTTAGTAATACCACACATGCACCACAATTTTTGTACCGCACAGCGCTAATGCTCGGCACGTGCCAATTATTTTCTATTGCACTTGTGCCAATCATTTTACAACGTGCATCAACTCTGCTGCCACACAAAGACTTGTAAGAAGTCCCATGCATGTCCATTCATGTTAATTATAATTATTAATAACCATTTTTGTAATTGACCGACTGGTCATGCTTGAGTTTGTTAGTGAGCTAGCAGATTTGTTATGATTTCCATGGCTATGTAGAGATAAAAGAGATGCACACGAACTAGGAATGGTTGAGAATTTGGCTATTGATTATAGAGTATTGTTCATTCTAATTATTTGGTTTTGTAATATGAGAGAGAAAGTGGTTTGAGATCTGAATCTCAGGTCTCTGGTTCGATCTTAATGATTCTTTGAGTAGGCTATAGCCTTTCATGTATCTGAATGTCTATCTTTGATTAATAAATGGAAGCATGAGACCCATTTGATACTTCTATTATGAGTTTTATTATGAATGAATTCTTATTATATATGTTATCCTACATGTGAGCACCTGAAGTCACCCTCCAATTGCAGAGAGGGTAATCCCAGTACCCATCATATTTTTATGTCACAGGTTGGTTTTTAAAGAGGCCAAATGGGCGCAGAATCGAGATGATATCATTTTAACTCAGAAAACTGGACTAGCATGCATAAGCAATTGAGGTCTGGAAACAATTTCAGTCAGTAATTTAGAGTAAGGGTGAGTAGAGGGAAGACTTTGGTGAGGAGAGTGTAGAGGTATGCCGCAGACAACAGGTCTTCCAGCAGCCCAAAGAGGAAAAACTTAAACAAAATATCTTCTTGAATTAAAATCTCAAAGAAACTGAAAGGAATTGTTACAGCACTATAATCGAACATTCATCATAATATAGTCACAATAATTCATGTGAATCAGTCAATCATGAACTCTTTCAGTGTCAGAGGAAAACAAGAGGGAGCAAGAAAGTTGATTGTCATTAAACAAGAAATCTCATATTACAACGCATAATCAGAGAACTAGAAGCTTCATTAAAACTTTACAATACGAGAGCTTTTATCTACCATCGACCATAACAAAATATCAAAACCGAGTATTTATACTCAGAGCCACTGCCACCATCGGTAGTGTGACCTATTTATTACATTCAAAACTTTGTGTCTACATCTTCTTCTGTCAGTCTGCACTTGCATTCTTCTGTCAGACGCGATCTCAGATCAGCATGGACCTGTAGGGAAATATTCCCGCAGGGGTACCATGGGATAATATTTTAGTCCCCACGGTCAGGCCTTCCATGCTTTCCATTTATAGGGTGAGTATAGGTTTCAATCACCAACCTACCTTCCATTAACTACTTTCGTCGGGATCGGGAAAAACCTGACACCCATAATTGTCCCATACGAGCTCACGGCTCCTTCGAGTCAATTATGGCACCTCGAGGCCACGCAGATATTTCTCTATGAACAACTTAGGTGCTTCAGCCTTTATGCAGCTCCTCTCCATTACTCCACATAAGCTCGGGCCATGACCTGGGGCTCCCAGGTGAAATTTCAAGATTTTGCATTTCGAGAGTTTTCACTCCATTCAATCTCAAAAATATCAATGCTCGATCCTACGAAATGGCCTATCTAGATCGACGATCAGAATCGATTTAAATCTAAAGGCCATGATCATTTTATTGAACAACCTCAGGTGTATGTTTCTCAATAAGATCTTACCCTTGTCTATGGACCCACTCTACATACAACCCCAGATTGTGACCGTGGGCCCAACTCTCAGGTGCGTCGTGATTTCGTGTTTCGCGAACTCACGTTGTGATCCATACTCAAACCTCTGAGTCGTGAAATCATGATCTCTTGGATCAGGTGCCACACATCCCCTTTGATCGGATGACCCATATGAATATCGGCACTTCGAGACCTCGGGCCATCGGAATTTCGGGACCTCATTTATCGGCATTTATCACTTGAACTTTTCCGAAACAAATTTATCCATGCTGATCCTATGCCACATGTCCTTTTGAAATGGACGGCCCAGATCATTTCATGAATTTATGTTTCATGAGTCTTCATGAATCTTCCCTTTGACTTCTCCATTCAGCGAGTCAGGGAAATGTCAATCCTATGCCACGCGTCCTTCTGAAATAGATGGCTAATATTGACCTCACGATTTCAGACCTCTATCTAATGTTACACTTTGTGTAAACTTATGGTCCTGATAGCCTCATGGTAGTTGATCCGATCTTCCTGATGGATCTCTGTCATTGAAAGTTGATCTAGCTTGCTCACTTGATTTGAGTCCATATCCAACTGCTCTAAGTGTTGCGCTTTGACGCTTCTTGCACAGGCCGCGAACTTGGGAAACCTGCTTCCCTTGATAGCTATATGTGATAACATTTGGCTCCACAGGGGATGGCATGCTCCTTGTGAGTTGCCAATAACAAGCAGTTCCAGTCGCCTTATGCATTAGGCTATGGATTCAAGCTCAAAACATCCTGCTGAAAAATACAGGTTGATAAGTAAAAACTAAAATAAATACACATGCTCCAAGGAGCTTATTTATATACAGTCCTAAACTAATTGATTTTTACACAGTGCTAGGTGAAAGAAAATTTCCACCATATCCATTCAAGTAACTTCCTAACTGGAAGCTCCTTCACTATGTCCATGATTGATAACAGATATTGTAATTGTGACAGCATAACGGTTACATTATTTAGCTTTCCTCCTAATGGAAATGGTGGGATAAGACTTGGAGGCTTCAAATCATGGAGGAAAATCAACTCCATGTATTACCCTATAGGCTTATAGAATGAGTGAGAAAATTTATTGGGCTGGTGGAAGAAAACATGCTCTATCCCACAGTTGTTCACACATGGCTAAATGTCTCTGGCAAGCACAGGTGAGTGAACAACTGATGCAAGTTGACTGATCTCAGGTGATGGTTTCTCACTCATAGGCTTAGGGAAGGATATAAACTACTCATTTGTCTCTCCCTCTTATTTTTCATGGCTCTCTCAAGGGTCAGAGTCATAATCACCATAAACATGACCCATGGGAAAGATTTTCTCTTGGTCTTTTGTGGGCCCAGGATGACTGATTTCCACATAATGTTTTCCTTCAATGTATAAAGGAAAAGGTTATGTTGCATGCTCTTGGAAATCTTTCATATCCAACTCAGAATCTGATTCAAAGATGTCATACACGGGCTGGATGGTACCAAGTGATATCTGCTCATTTGGCTCCTCCTTTTCTCCTTCATGGCTTTCCCAAGGATCAGATCCACAATCATAATAAACAAGAACCATGGGAGAGCTCTTCTCTTCATCATATTTGGTAGGATATCCATCGCAAATTGTTTGTTCTCGGCCAGTATCTGAAATCACTTATTTGTCATAAGTAGGGCTGCCAAGAACATTTGTTTTGAGGACTGGGATATCCTCTGCATCTCCTTTATAAGAGCAGCAAACAAACTATGCCTTTGACTCTGAAAAAATAGGAAAAAACGTAGAGGAGTATTCCCTAGCTTTTGTTGCTAGATTTTCATCTATCTCAGCTTCATAGTCAGGAGAAAAATCTTCTGCA
>ML839491.1:11391-28137 GCA_009831015.1 Picea engelmannii | reverse complement strand
TAAAGCCGACATAAATAAAATAACATTACTAATATAATATGCCGCAATTAAGGGGTAATGAGCCAATATTAGGGCTTAACATTCTCTTATATTTTATGGGAACGTTTATCTTGTTTAAGATACATGAAACTAGTAAGGTGATAGGTTTAGAATACTTGATTTAGGTGCACACTTAAGTTTAAGTATCAATAAGGAAATATCGTCATTGATATTTAAAGACTAAAATATATATATAATAAATACCAAAGAGATGACCAAGTATGTAATATACACTAACTTGAAATGAAAATGAACTTGGCATTTAAAAAATGATTCCTTCTATTCAAAAGTTAATTAATGTGCTATAAAAAAGACTTCATTTAATAGCATGAGGGATTCTCCATGACAAGTAGTGTTGGAACAGGGGAAGACCCAGGCTTCAACGCTACAACAACACACCAAAAAAACCCTAACTACCATCCCTTTCAGAAACACCTGCGAAGCAGATGAAGTCTCACCCGAGGTAGAGGCATGGGTGGTTGCAGGACTCAAGTGTTTGCAACCTTAGTTGGGACACAGATCTATGATTATAACACTTTAATAGAGCACTTAGCACCTTCAGTTCTTTAATATACAATCTTTATCTACTTTGTTGATAAAACAGAGCCTCGCAGTATTCACATTAACCTAATGTATCCAAGCACTTAGCATAGGTAAAAATATCATGTTAAGAACTAAACACAGCCATGTAGATCAGATCTAGCATTCCCACGTATAATAAGCACAAAGCAAGTATATTTATCCAACTACATCAAAGCACTTAACAAAATAAGAGATAAACTCATTAAGACAAGCACAAATCATCATAACACAGGATTTGCGTGGTTCAGCTCTCTCCTGGGGCTACGTCCACCAACTCTTATTCTTTATTATCTTCAGTCAATCAATTACAAGCACAGAGCCTCAAAACCCTTACTCCGCACAGAACAAAAGATCTGCGTAGCTCGCTAGATCCTTCTTCCTTGTGCTACAACACAAAGCATCATAACATAGGATTTACGTGGTTCACCCCTCTCCTGTGGCTATGTCCACAAACTCTTATTCTTTATTATCTTTAGTCAATCAGTTACAAGCACAGAGCCTCAAAACCCTTACTCCGCATAGGACAGAAGATCTACACATCTCTCTATATCCTTCTTCCTTGTGCTACAGCAAAAATCCTTCTACAATCTCTCACAAGAACTTACACTCAGCTCTACAAGTCTTACACAGAATGCACAAAGCCTTGATCACACAGATTCAACTCATGGCACTTAGCCTACATCACATGGATATATCATCCACTTCCACTACTCTATATGTCCTAGACATCTATATATACATACAAAATAGGCCTAAACATGGTTAAACCCATGGGTCGACATCCCATTCCCATTACATATTCCCAAAAACCCAAAAAGAGGCCCAAAAGGGGGACAAGATCCTGTGATCTCCACTTCATCTTGCGCTCCTCCTTCGATAGGCTGTCGAAGTTCCAAAATAGGTCATCATGACCAAGAAACTCCCAAAACTTGGTCAAGGGCCAACAGGCCCCCAACACTCACCTGTGACTCATCCCGAGTTACTCTAGCCTGAGCAATTTTGCCTCAAACACCTCGAGATTGGCTCGAGCTGCGTCGACTTGCTGCTTTGTTGTGGCCTCTTGTTCAGTGAAATATTGTATTGCTACGTCATTCACTGGTCCTTATAGGCATTGTTTTGTTATGAGGATGACCTGTTCTATCTTTGTTCCTTGGCTCTCGACCTTTGTAAAAAACAGACATGCCTTATCTTGCACAGGTTGAAGTCGTTGAGTGAATTCCATCACTTTTCTTTGAAGCATATGGATCTATTGTTGCATTGTGCATTGTTCGTGAGCCCTCTTAATTCTGTCTACAATGGACAGGGCCTTCAGTTGCACCTGTAGTGTATCTGCGTGTTTCTTTGCTTCCTAGAGCTGCGAATCCAGTGCCTGTAACTCATGATTCTCAGTGAGGTTTTCATATGTTTCAGCACTCTGATTACTCATCTTCTTGCACTCTGAGGCAAGATATTTTAATATGTTAAATGCGCTATGGGAAGTGGCTTCCCTTTGGTCTTGTACGTCTTGAGGGGTATTGGGCACAGTGCAGAGCTCCAAGTCTGTTATGCGCTACTGAAGTTGTTGGATTACATCTTCGAGTTGTGCCAGTTGTTGTGGAACTCATTCTTCGGCCTTTACTTCAATGACTGTCATAGAGAAAAGTGTTGTGTGGACCATCTCCTGTACTTTGAGTTTCTCTGCAAGTAACTGTTCCTTTTCTTTATGCAGTTGGGATTTTTCTTCATCGAACCTCTCTTACAGAGTAAGCTTCTCGTGTTCGACAATACTGCACTGCTCTAGAAGTTCTTCATGTGCTTGTGCCAAAGCCTGGGTGGCTTGTGTTGTCTCCTCCCGATGCTCGTCAAATGTGAGCTTTGATTGTATCATCTATCTGGTGGAGTTGAGCTTGCTCATATCCTATTTATGGTGTTCCTGCTAATAGAGGCGCAGTAGAAACTGCGCGGATAGACTATAGTGCATGTTGCACTTCTTGAAGTTCAACCTTGATCCGATTGAACACCTCCTCTTACTTAGCTTCCTGCTTCCCTGTTATCTCCAGCGAAGCATCGTTCAGTGTTGCGATGATGAAGTCGAAGTCGTCTGAGGTGAGGGTGGTCTCAAACTTAGTCCTGGTTGCTTTCGATTTCTTCCTTGAGGAAGGTTTCGGAGGGGAAACCTTCCTTTTCTTCGAGGGGTCCTCCTCGTCTCTAGGCGGTGTAACCTCGCCTTTCTTATGTTCCACTTTTGTTCCATCTATCTCTCCACCATCACCTACTTGCTCACGTGAGATAGAAGCAACCTTCGTCGAGGTACTGTGGACATATTGGGCTTCTTCATTTTTCTTGGTCTTGCTTGGTCCAGGTGCATCCGTCGCAGTTTTTGGACTGTCAACATCGGACATCTCCACAGGGTTCACTGGAACAAGGAGGTTCATCGACCATTCCTTGGTAATCTCTTCCAAGTCATCCTCTGTCAACTTTTAGTATGGCTTCAACTATTGTTTATGCTCATCAGCGTGCACTGTGATGTAGATGAAACGATGATCCGTGTTGAATTTCATCAATGGACTAAACCTGTGGAGTGTGTTCGGCATTATATGAGGCTTGGACTGGATAGCGATCATCAGCTGGGTGTAATAAGTGTGGAAGAAGGCATTTGATTGCCACTTCTTGTTCATGTCGTTAGAATACCACAATGTATTGAACTTCGCAGCCAGTGGTTCAAAGGGCTCGATGTCCAGGAAGGTCGCACCTTCCGGCATCTCCCATGCGATGAACGTGATTAAGATGAGAAGCCAATTGAAGTGGAACTCATATCCTTGGTCTTGCGCTTCCTTGTAGTCTAGTTATAACCGGTTCACCAAGTACTTCACCCAATTCATGTGTAGGCCCTCAACACACTTCCCTGCGAGGTCGACTACAAATTCGGTTACTTGGGTGGGCCAGTTCTTGTGAACTAATTTCTCTATGATCATTTGACAAGCTAGGCGCATTGTGTCGCTCTGGATAGAGGCTACCTTGTAGCATTGCATGCCCTTCTCTACATCTCCATAAGTATCATTTATCCTCTAGGCAAGAGTGCGATCCACGATCTTTCCAAGGTAGAAATCATGTGGGTCGGGGCCTTGCATGCTTATCCATGTGATCTGATTGATCAATGTCGGATCCACTATAATGCGGCAGTTCAACCACAAATAACCTCCATTATAGCAATATAGCAGTAATTTGACGCATGCGTTCACCTTCTGGTGTCGGCCGAAGTGTAGAATATTCATAACATTTAGTAAGGTGGACTGCGCAAGGTTCAGGGTCCATGACTGAGGGGTAATGTTTGAGGTCTTTCCTTTTGTTCTCATCAGATACTTATGCAGGGTGAGCATGCTGTAAACCTTCCTGTTGTCGAGGTTGAAATCATAAAACTTCAATGCTCTGAGCTTATATTGGTCAGCATGAACTATGCGCACCTCCTTCGGAAGGTATGCAGTGACCAATGTGTATTCAAAGTCTATGGGCACACTGTCTCGGTTTGTTGCACTTCTCAGAGGTGGTAGATAGGTGGGTTAAATGCTCAGAATCAGCTTGGCATTTGTGATATCGTCTCTGTGCTTCGTTCATTTCTCATCAATTGGTCGGGATGGTCTGGCTCAAGCAGTGGATGGAGAGGCCTGCAGTCCTCTCATCGAAGATGCCTGTACACCTATAGACATTCCTCTCTCCGACATGACTCTTTCAGTCATCAAGTCAAGGAGAACTTTTATCACTAATTCTTCAATTGTGGTGAGCTCGTCGGACATACACGCTCGAGATTAAAATTATCGAGGTCATAATGGACTTAGACACTGCACTAGAATAATAGCAAGGGCGCAATGATCACTGTATGCAATTCGTTCAGTTTGCAGGCTTCAAATTCTCAATTAGCAAAAGTGTTCTTTGTGCATGGCGTGGCATGATAAATAGGCAACTCGGAAACGATTCACTTGCAATGGTTATGAGCCCCTATTAACTCGTGTTCGATCTGTTATGGCGTGTTCTAACGATCTGATGAGGAACCTTTATTGCTTTTCTGTCTGTTTGGAGCAGAAGTCGAATGGATATATCGGGTCCAACAACTATATTTCTTCGCCATGGCGAAGTGCCATGTGTCGTTGTTCTGATATCCCGACGAAGATGCAATTCTGAAAATTTTCTCTCTGTGAAGTTCCCTCTGGAACCTTCTGCAACTTAACTCTCTTTTTACTTTGTTTCCTCGCCTTATTTCTAGTGAGCTTCATCTCGGTAGTTATTTTTCCATTCTGATTTTTGTCTTCTTTTAACATAGTTAATGAGCGTTGTTGATATTCTTTCCTAGGACTTAGGGGTAATACCTTTTCTTTGTCTGGGATAGGTACTTCAATCTTCCGGGAGTCTTTTGATGTTCCTACAACTTCAACATCAGGGTCTCTAGTGTCAAATAGATTTGATCTTTTCTCCTTTTCTTCAATCAATTGTGTGATCCTTTTAGTCATGAAATATTTTAAGTCTTGCTTCTTCTGCTCCAAGGCTTCTTCTTCTTCCCTTCTTCTGGCTTGAGCTCTGTCAATCCAAGGTTTTCCTATTAACATGGTAAACAGGGCGTTGTCTTCAATAAGCTTAATAATCTCAAAATCTTCCTTTGTCGAAGTTCCATTAACGTTCATAGGTATCTGAGAGAGCTTCCCACATAAGTCTACCATTTTTCCTCTTAATAGTCTTATTCCTCCTAATGAAGGGATCGTAGCAGGCCTTCCTATAGCTTCCCAAGTTCTTTCTGTCATAATATTCACTTTTGTTTCCTCATCTAGAACACAGTCAATGTCGAAGTCCCCTATTATTGCTTCAAGGCACTCCTTGTCTATAAAAATCTCTGATAGTCTAACATGTTGATGGTCATCCAAGGTGTCTTTCATCTGTAGTAATGCCTTCTCTGATTCTTTCTGGAGTTCTGCTATAGCCTTAGTTTCTGGATCTGGCTTAGGGTTTTCTTGTCTTATGTTCATATTTTCAAGCTTAGCAATCATTCAGGGGAAATCCAACACTTCATGGTCCATAGCCTTATAGAAAATACAACTAGGTCTTCTTCCAGGGAATTCCTTAGCAAGATATTATGTTCTTATGCAACTATAACAGAGGGTCAATCCTCTCTTTCTTTTAAATGATCCCCAGCTTCTCTTGTACTGCACACTAGGATCATAGGAGCTAACCTACAATAAATTCTTTCTAGGATCCTGCATCCATTTGTTAGTCCAAACATTATTTCTATGCATAGGTATAACATATCTTTCACTAGTCTGATCATATCTATTCATATCAAACCATTTTTCATCTATTAATACTCTAGTTTTCAAGCTAGGACAAACTTTATTAAACATAGCTAGATCCATACTCTAGAAACAAAAAATTTCACTTATCTTACTTTTACAGAGCACAACAACCTTTTAACTATTCTTACCTTTATCAGAGAACAATTTTTTTTTAACTATGCTTATCTTTATCAGAGCACAGATCTTACAGATCTTACCTCTTTTAATCAAAAATCTTGCTTTTACCTTTCTTAGAGTGCCAAGCATTCGGATCTTGCTTCTTTCCTTCAAATCTAATCTTCTTTCTTTAGATCGGGCTTCTTTCTTTCAGATCTGACCTTCTTTCTTTAGCATAGAGATGTATAAGTCAAGTAGAATACATCGCTCTAGGGAAACAGATATACGCACAGAGATTTCACAATTTCAGGATGGATCGTTGCACAAATATTCTTCTTTCTCAGTTCCCAACAATCACAGTTTCAGATCTCGGCAACGGAACCATTTGTTGGCACAAGGGTAGACCCAGGGTTCAACACTACAACAATGCACCAACAAAACCCTAACTACTGGCCCTTTCGAAAACACCTGCGAAGCAGATGAAGTCTCACCCGAGGTAGAGGCAGGGGTGGTTGTAGGACTCAAGTGTCTACAACCTTAGCTAGGACACAAATCTATTATTATAACACTTTAATAAAGCACTTAGCACCTTCAGTTCCTTAATATACAATCGTTATCTACTTCGCTGATAAAACAAAGCCTCGCAGTATTCACATTAACCTATTGTATCCAAGCACTTAGCATATGTAAACAGATCAGATTAAGCACTAAACACAGCCATGTAGATCAGATCTATCATTCCCAAATATCATAAGAACAAAGCAAGTAGATCTATCCAACTACATCAAAGCACTTAGCAAAAGAAGAGATAAATTCATTAAGACAAGCACAAAGCATCATAACACAGGATTTACGTGGTTCAACCCTCTCCTGGGGCTACGTCCACCAACTCTTCTTCTTTATTATTTTCAGTCAATCAATTACAAGCATAGAGCCTCAAAACCCTTACTCTTCACAGGACAGAAGATCTGCGCAGCTCGTTAGATCCTTCTTCCTTGCACTACAACACAAAGCCTTCTACAGTATCTCACAGGGACTTGCACTCAACTCTGCAAGTCTTAAACAGAATGCACAAAGCCTTGATCACACAGATTCAACTCTTGGCACTTAGCTTACATCACATAGATATATCATTCACTTCCACTACTCTATATGGCCTAGACATCTATATATACATACAAAATAGGCCTAAACATGGGTAAACCCATGGGCCGACATCCCATTCTCGTTACATATTCCCAAAAACCCAAAAAGAGGCCCAAAAGGGGGTCGAGATCCCATGATCTCCGCTTCGTCTTGCGCTCCTCCTTCGACAGGCTGTCGAAGTTCCAAAATAGGTCATCATGACCGAGAAACTCTCAAAACTTGGTCAAGGGCCAACAAGTAGCAAGCTAGTAAATACCTACACCACAAAGAGTATGTTCAGAATTTCATTCATACTTCAAACATTCCATAAGTTTTTCACAACAACACAAAATGATACAGGACATCTTAAACTGTATATAATGCTTCAAACTTCAAACAACATCTTAGCCAATAAAGACATGGGGATCAAGTCTAAATGTTTCATTACTATGACCAAAAAGTAAATAAGGTCTTGCCATTTGACTACAAATAACTACATAAATGTTTTGTGAAACTTAAAAAAGACATGGACTAATAAAAAAAAGGATGAATCCTTCTAAACTTAGAATAATTGTCTCAAGGAGCTTTCCTCGAATATATTCAATATTCATACATAATACTGAAAGTCTACTTTTGGAATGCATTTTCTATGTTCATTTATAGCCTTTGATCTTCAATCGGTTCTTGATCTTGATAATTGTCTTGTTAAAAATAACTAGAGTGAATGCTTTGGAATAGTTAGGATTTTGAAAATAGTCACCTCATTTCTTTCCTTAAAAGTGATATTTTAATTATGGCTCCATCATTACTGTAGAGACTCTTTTACATTGATGATAATGAAGTGTGGACGTGAGAATACACGATATTTTTAAACTATAATTTTGTGGTTTTATTAGTCCATGCCAAAGAAGAATTATAACAATGAGTTTGCTATTGATTTGACATTAATTTCATTGACTAAGCAATTTAAATATAAATTTAAACAATTTTCCAAAGTATAACATTGTTATATTGAATTTTTTAATTTTTTTAAATTAAACAATTTTTTAAAATTATGATTGCTGAAGAACTTGAATCCCTTATTGAAGAGGTGTCAGCGAACATTTAATTAAATCTTTAATATTATTGACCATGGATATTGGGGTGCACGAATAGTCTGTTTATTAATGTGCACGAGTAGGTTCTAGTTCATGTCATACATATATTAATGAAGCTGAGGCAGCCATGGCGTGCAGGAATGATAGTATCTGTTGCACATTTACAGCGGGTAGTTCTATCAGTTCTCACGCATTACGGGTATACCCCGGTTGGTGCAAGGATTACACGAGTGTCTTAAATTTCGACCCGGAGGTGTCTGTGAGGCAGTGGAGCTATGGAGTAGAGATGAAGAGGGTTGCACCGTTAGAGCCTTCCTGTAAAAATCAGGTAGATTGTGACCAGAACTCTGTTTGCTCGCCTGATTCTGGAAGATATAGGTGTCTCTGTATCGGATACTATATTTGGGATCTTGTAAAAGGAAACTGCACAAAAGGTAATTGAATCAGACTCCAGCTATGGGTTTTCTGAAAATGCAGTGTTTTCTAGTCAATTGGGTTAATTTGGTAAAAAAATTCAAATGTATCTGTCTATAGTGATCCTAACAGTTGTGGAATAATCGAAGAGATCTTATTGAAAGTCAGTATTACATATTTTAAATCTTCATATACAGTCTTAAAATATAAGAATTTATTTCTATTTCTATTACGTTAATATAGTTTTTTTTTATAAAGTTATAAAGAAGGTTAGATGGCAGCTTTCACATGTCATGTCATTGTTGACAATTTTTCAAAAAACAACAAGGATAAAGATGACTGCTACTTCTTATACAATCTTCCAAAGTATAACATTGTTATATTGAATTTTTTTATTTTTTTTAAATTATGATCGGTGAAGAACTTAAACCCCTTATTGCAGAGGTGTCGACGAACATTTAATTCGATCTTTAATATTATTGGCACTGGGTCTTGGGGTGCACGAGTAGGCACTGTTTATTAATGCACTCTTGAACCTCGGGTACTCTACGTGTGTATTCTCATAGACTTTGCCGACCATTTTACCACGCTAGTTGTTACGTGGCCAAACAACCAGGGTGTACATCCATGTCATTATCATCGACACTGACACACATTTTGTTACACTTTGCATCTTTTGTGATATCCAATAGATATATGTATTGCATTAAATATATGTATTGCATGTGTACATAAACAAAGGATATGTGATCTTACGACTACGCTCTCATACAACTCTTGTTCCACTCTTCACTTATAATATATATGAATTCTAACATTTTTCTATAAACAATATCTAACTCAATATAAAAGTTAAAAGAAACTAAAAGTTAGATTCACATAAATTAATAGTAAAAACTAATAATTTAAATTTAAATAATAACTTATCCCTTATTTATTTGTTATCCATTTAGAATCTTTGTTACATCATTGAATTATTTTATATCATTCCTAGATCAAAAACATAAAATTATACTCTCATAATCTTTGTTCCTTACTCTCATAATGTTTGTTCCTTACTCCATGGTAAACCCAACTTGTAAAGGGAGTAACTTGATTTTTGAAGGTTCTGTTGGCCCGATCAATATCATTACATATATTTTGAGCTGTTAGGATCAGATTCTTCTTAGTATTAACCCTCTCTACATTCGTTATCATAATTGTGCTATCACTAATCCCAAGTGGTGTTTAAGCATTGTAAGACATGTTATTTAGGAACCTAATCACATGCCCAACAACTTCAACCTTATAATTTATTTCATCCTAGATTTTATTAATATCAACTTGGACATGTCGCGTCAAAGTTTCATTTTCATGAATAGCATCAAAATGTAGTTTGAATTGGTTTATCCTAGCATTAATATTATCCCATATCAAATTTTTTGCACCAATTAAATATCTTCTTCTAGACATTTGTTATGCAACATCTTCAATGTACTTCTTTAACTTTTCAATGGATTCATTGGAAGGTGTAAGATTTTGATTCCTAAAAGACAATTGGGTTTGCAAATTTTGTATCGTAGTCTTATTCAAACCAACTATTTTTTCTTTAATTGTTTTCATATATTTTTCCAATTCCACAAGTTTATTAGAAAGTTTAGGAGCTTTACTTTTGAGAGATGATATATGTTTAAGAGTATCATCAAGATTATTCCCACTTTTTATTTAATTTATTATATTTTCTTTTCTCAACAAATTCTTTGAAAATTTTAGTTAGGAATATTTTCAGAATAACATTTTCATTAATGTATTTCTATAGCACTTGAATCTTTGAAAAAATTACATCTTTCGATATTCTTTTTTCATTATTTAAAGTATCAATTCTAATGCCTAGTCGATAATTCTGATCCTTTTATTTTGAAATCTCACTTATAAATCCCTATATTTCTTCATAGTCTTCACTAGTTGCTATGTTTATACATGATCAACATCTGAGATTTTTTATTTTGATTTCAAAGTTTTTATTTCAAGATTTTTCTCCATAAGTGACAACTTGCTCATCCTTATGGTTAGTACCCAAAGTAACAATTTTATCCTCCATATCTTAGATTTTATTAAGCATGGCTTTATTGATGACCTTCTCTTATTTTAACTAATTTTTCTGACAATCTTTTGAAGTTTTCCAATATCTAAAATTGCCTGAATTAAATATGTGGACACCATCTTACCACACTGTCTATGCCATTCCACTTTATCAACTACATGCATTTGTTTCAACTCAAAGTGAACTTTGGTAGTATCATACTCATGTATTCTAGTTTTTTTATTCATTTTTAACTACCTTTGGTTGAAGGGTTGTTATATTAAATTCACCTTTCTTATGATCTACTATTTTTAAGAACCTTGGCACTATTGGTTCCTTGGGAAAGTTTGAGGATAATGATGCTTCTTAAGTTTCTAGTATTTATTTTTAACTTTGTCTATCTTAGAGAATATAGACAAAGAAATGAACAGGGTGGAGGAAACACCAAGGTGGAGAGCAAAGAAATGAACAGGGTGGAGGAAACACCAATGAATTTATAGCGAGTAATATTTGTGAAATGTGAGGAATATTAATAATATTTGTGTTTCACATCAATTTTCCAACGACAATAAATACCCAAAGTATGGCATAGAGAGTGACAAATTCAGAAGAATGATAGATGGTAGGGATAATGAGTTTGGATAAGTTACTAGTCCAAGAAATAATTTGGTATTTAGAATCCTAATACTTTCCAAATGCTACATGTTGGGCCTTTTATGGAGTATCTATGGTAATATGAGGGTCAAATATGTCACTCTCAGTATTAATAAAAAATTTAAATTCATAGGAAAATGCAACTGGTTTGGCATGGGTGGTTGGATTCTTTTGAGGAGACATGAAAGATAGAATATAATGTAAAGGAATTTTGAACCAGATTCCAAGAGTGAGATACAAACTTACTTGATCAAATGCACGTTCCAAAATAATTTTGATCTTGATGAGTTTTGAAATATGATCAAAACCATTAAGACTTAGCACAAGGAATTTTGTGACGAATATTAATAATCTTCGTGTTTCACATCAATTTTCCAATGACAATAAATACCCAAAATGATTAGAGGTATGATGGTGTGCCAAATATCATCTTCCCTTTTTTCTACCTTTAAGCGTGAAGAAACTAGGACCTTTCCTCAAGATCATATCCTTGAATGTTGTGAAAACCACCTAAGGCTTGGAAACCATTGCAAATGTTGCTTTCCCAATTTTGGAAATTGGTTACAAAGCTCCAAATTCATCCACCTTGTGCCATGTGTCTTAATAATTTACTATTGCAGATGATAAACAAATTATTAAATTATTGTGTATTTATGTTCTACAATGAACCTTAACCATTGATCAAGGGCGAGCCATGACTATCCAATCAACCCTTCATTTTAACATTCAAACCTTTGATATTTGATTATCCATTTTCTTTGACATTTTGATGCAAGAGCATCTCTCCACATCAGCCAGCCAACCACGTCAGCGCGCATGCATTCAAGGATGAAAGGGAGGCACAACCTCATTTAATATTTGAAATGAATGTAAATTAAATGCTTAGGATGGTGAGCCATGGAAGTCGTGCCTTTGAGCAGGCGTTAGGTAGATCGGCTTTAATGCCAAGATCGACTGAGATCTAGATCCAGATGCTGGACTAGACAGCCATTGAATGTAATTTATTAGAGTAGGTGAACCTGGAGGGAAGCGCTCAATGAGCCCCTCAGGTAAAAGAGATTTTGAGATCTCATTTTGAAAAAGTTGTTGTAGATGAGCAGAGTTGAGGAGAGCCAGAGAGAGCTCAGGAACACCATTATAAATTCAGGCATTTGCCATTGTTAATATAACAGAGCAGTTTTTCCTGCATTTATGTATGTTAAGTGAATGTCTGTGAGTGTTCTTTCATATGCTGTGAATGTGTGTGTGTTAGATAAGTATTTGCAGGGAGTTTGTGTGATTTCAGGTGAAGGTCTTTGAGGTTTCATGCCAGGAGGGTGTGACAGAGTACTGCGGTCTCTGAATACCGGTGCACTGAGGATGCACTTCTGAATACTGCGGGTTCAGACAGAGATGTGTTGCGGCACAGAAACTGGAATCAACAACTCAGAGGAAGAAGACCTCAAGGTTGTTGAATACCTTGGAGGCAAGGCTGTGTATGAGAGACACAGTTGCAGACAGAATTCTGTTGTGAATTCTGTAGAGCTCTGCCAAGTGGGCATTGAGCGTGGGCACAGTGGTGCATTGAAGAAGGAACTCTGCTGCGAGTTCAGAAGACAGAATCTCTGATGGAGTTATGTAAGACTCTGCCAAGTGGGCATTGAGCACAGGCACAAAGTGCATTTGGAAGAACTATGTTGTGAGTTCAGAAAGAATCATAGAGAATTTTGAGAAGCTCTGCCATGTGGGCATTGAGCAGGTGCAAAGGGTGCACAGAAGGGGCAGAATTGTTGAACGTTCTGTGGAGAAGATACTCCGCCAGGAGGGCGTCGAGGAAGTGTGCAGATAGGCACAAGAAGAAGAGAACTCTCTGAGTTCTGGAAGTGAGGAAGAGTCCATTGAAGGATCTTCACTGGGTTGCTGAACACCCAGAAAGACTCAGCAAGGAGGTTGCTTGAGCGAAGGATAGCCAGGAGGGCGTCCATATTCTCCATCTGGGAAAGAAGAAAGATAAAATCCCTTAGGGGTCTGAGTGTTTGCAAAAGCTCAGGATGGATAGCACAAGCGAGTGCATCTGAAGACTCTACAAGGAGTGCAGGAGTTGGGAGAATCCTTTGAGGATTCCAAGACATAAGCTCAGGAGGGACAGTGCTTTCAGTGCACAGAGTTGGACTGCAAGGAGTGCAGAGACGAAAGAACTCTTTGGAGGAGTTCAAAGTTCCCAAAGTTCAGGAGGAACAACATTTTTTCACACGCATTGGCGAAGCTCAGAGTCGAGGAGTTCGTAGAAGAGGAAAGAGCGCAAAGTTCGAAGCCTTTGAGAACGTGAAATTCTTCCAAGTCTAGGAAGAAAGCGCAGCAGTCCAAAAGGGGCAACGAGAACCGTCGAATCGACGGAGAAGGAAGAGATCTGGACCATTGATTTCCATGTCCAGGGGGAGCTCAGGAGGAGTCTACAGCAAGAGGAGACCGACAGCCCTCGGATCTCATAGAGAAATCCAGTTAGCTGTTGGATCGGGAGAAAGTTGCGCAGAGTTTAGCCTCTGGAGTAGGCATTGCAGAAGAAGTGATCTGAGCCGTCAGATCTGGAGCAGAAATCCCGTCAGCCGTCAGATTGGACAGGAGCCGCACGAGGTTTAGTCATTGGGATATTAGCCATCGGGAAATCGGGATTCTCGAGGGCAAGAGAATTGAGACACCGCAAGTCTCGAAACATTGGGAAGATCAGAGCCGTCCGTTGGCGTAGACACGTGGTGGAGATCCGGAGAAAGTCGAAATATTGGCCATCGGGGAATCAGAGTTCCTAAGGTCAAAGGAAATGAGACTTCAAAAGTCTCAAAATCCTGGAGAAATCGGGACCATCCATCTGGAAGGGACGCGTGGAGGAGATTGGTGTCATCGGGAAAGTTCTGACAGGAAGATGCCCATCGGAGTTTGGTTCATCGGGATATCGGTGATCCTGGTGACAAGTTGTTCGTGCATTTTGGAATCACGAAACACGATACCCCGATGAGTGGGAGCCAGCTGTCAGCACGATGGAAAGGGAAGAAGGAGCCATAGTGGAAGCCAGTTGTCATCACAGTAGAGGAGGAGGACAGTGCCATCGTGAAGGGCCAGCTGTCAGTGCAGCGGAGAGTTGGGATTCAAGAAGTTGGGAATCCCGTGGGTGTATGTATTTTAGCAGCGCAAACCCCGAAACCCCGACGAGGATAAGGTTGTGGTCATGGAGTAATGGTCACGTGGACCCGGGGCTGAGCCAGGAGGGATAACTGAAGTTAAAGCGCGTCGGGGATCGGAAGATCGGGAATCCTAAGGACATGTGTGTTTTGACATTGCAAATGCCGAAACCTCGATAGGAGTAGCCGTGAAGGGAGGTAAGGCCATGGTCGCGGAGGCAGTGGTCATAAGGTGGGAACTGAGCCAGGAGGGCCATCATGTGGAGAAAAGCGTGCATCGAAGAATCGGTAGTCGAGAGTTCAAGCAAGCAGAGACTCTCGACCTCGGGCATTAGGAAATCCCAAACCCCGAAATTTAACGTCGAGGAAATTGTTCACGGTTCATGCAGAGGCCATGAGGAAAGAAGAAAGGACCTATGGACTGGGTTGGTTTTTAGTAGAGATTCCAATTGGGGAATCCAAGGAGCCGCTTAGGCTCACAGATAAATTGAACGATCCTATGGACGGGCGTAGGAGACGTCTGTCATCAAGTGGTATCAGAGCTAGTTCTTGTCTGTATATTTCAGGCAAGAGAGGCAGGAGGAGATGAGAGAAGTACTTTGATACACACGTCAAGTGGTATCAGAGCTTGAATCTTGCTTATATATTTCAGGCAGGAAGAGGCAAAGGAGGAAAGCACTCTGATACACATCAAAGTGGTATCAGAGCAGGAACTTCATCTATATATTTCAAGAGAAGCGTGAGGAAAGCAGGAGGAAGACAGAGCGTTGAGGACTCTGTAAGGACTTGTTTGCAGGTAGGCAGCAGTCCATAGACAGTCAGGGAGACTGTAGGAGGATGAAGTGTTAATATTATGGTAGCTGCGGGAGGTATTTACCTCTACATGTGAACCTGACGAGAATAGAAGACTCCGAGAAGCAAGAGAAACCCTAATGAATTGGCTAATAACCCTAGAAGCCTTGTCGACTCAAGAATATAATTTATATTAGGCTATTAGCCTCCAAGAGAAGAAGTCGGCCAGAATTAATAATAATATATTGAATAGACACCTACCCAGAAGGAGAAGTCGGCCCCAGTAAACTGGCAGGATTACTATAAATATAGGGCGTCAGTTTCTCATTTGACACATCTCAGGACTGCAGTTTTCCCAGTTGGTGCGCACTACAGTTCCAGCTGGTGTGCAGGTTTGGAGGAGGGTTACAGGTGCAGCTGCAGCAGCAGCAAGTTTCAGTATTTGGCTTGGATATCTCTTGGCTATGGTTTGGACTATCTGATCAGCCTTTTGTGATGTGCTATCCTTGGGGAGAGATGTGTTGCTCTTTGTTTAGCTATCTAGTCTAGGGTTTGCTTCCGGAGGAATTCTCAGGTCAAGGTTAAGGTGCTCGGAGGGAGGCTTCGGCCTGTGGTTGGGAGACGAGGGTATCGTCGTGGTAAAACGAGCACACCATCTTATATATTCTAACAGGTTATGGGCCCAGACCCCTTCAGTCATCCTAAAACGCTGGAAGGAAACATAGCCGCTAGATATTGAGCTCGTTGAGGAACTGCCTCTAGGGTTACTAGCAGGAGCAGCTTCCAAAAGCATTGCAGCTAGGGTTACCAGCAGAAGCAGTTGCAAAAACCCTAAACCTCTTGTTGAGGCACCTTAAGTGACGAGATTGACCTAATCTCTGGATAGATCAGTGAGCCATAGCCCAACGCATCTCCTGGTACACTCAGAAGGCCAAGACGTGAAGTTTGGATTTCTGGTCAAATCTAGGGTTTTACCAAGTCAAGCAAGCCATGACAAACTCTATGAAGTTTGAGAACAAGCTAGAAGGAGCATCCAACTTCAGAGCATGGAAGACAAGGATTGACCTCATCCTTGCTAAGAATAAAGTGTTGGACATTGTGAAAGGAAAGATCGTGAAGCCAGAGTTCAAAGAAGGAGAAGAGAAGGAACCGCAGAATGTTGCAGCTATGGAGAAGTTCAAAGACGTTGACATCAATGCCATGAGTATCATAGTGGAGTCCATAAAAGACCACTTGATACCCTACATCTCCCATATTGACTCATCGAATAAGATGTATGATGCCCTAACTAATCTCTTCTCAATCAGAAACATTGGACAAGTTATGAGTCTGAAGAATGAACTTCGTGACATGAAGATGAATGATGACGATAGCATAACATCCTACTTTGTAAGGATCTCTCAGCTAAGAGA
>ML839490.1:0-31828 GCA_009831015.1 Picea engelmannii | reverse complement strand
TCTCTACTACATCCCAAACATCAGCACCCAAGGCCATTAAATATGTTTTCATTCTAATCTTCCAGAAGGCAAAATTTGTTCCATCAAACAGAGGGGGCTTAGAGGCTGAAGTCCCTTCATGACTTGTCATGTTTAAGCTTACAGATCTACCTTTAAATAAAAGGAACCCGCTCCGATACCAATTGTTGAAATTACTAATACAACTGAGAGGGGGGGTGAATCAGTTGTCCTTGAGCTTAAACAATTTTAAGTCTATTAAAACATTCTTAATCTTTCTTCAAGTGATCATCAACATTATACAGCATATGGACAGTAAAAGTAAAAAGCATCAGTCACACACAAGGTATACACAGAGACAGTTTTTCACGAGGAAACCCATAAAGGGAGAAAACCTCTTCTTCTTCGAAATAATAAGCAATCTTTTAAGTTTTCTACATCATCTTTAATTGAGCACCAACTCAATGTGAGGCTGCTACCTCTGTTTTACAAGCTGCAACTTGTTTGAGAGCACCAACTCTCTGGTTTCTCTAGCACCCACTCGAAGGAAGCACCAACTCCCTCTATGTTCCAGCACCAACTAGATGGAAGCACCAACTTCCAGTTACATAGGCTCCAACCTATATAACAGAGAACATTTGTTCTCCCTTGCACCACCCTGGTTTCTCTGGCTGCAACTAGATGGAAACTACAATTTCATGTGTTCAAGCTCCCACTTGAACCTCTGAGGACAACAGTCCTCCTGAGCACCTCCCAGCCTCCCTAGAATATGAATGGCTAAATAAACAGTCAACTTTACAGATAAATCAGTTCTTACCAATCTTTCTTTGTTCTGTAAATCTGGTCTTCTACACACTTTTTTGTTGCTCTTCTCTTCCTTTGTCTGTTTAGCAGGTATGCTCTCCATCAACTTGTTCCCTCATTCTGCTCTTCTTCAACTTGTTCTGTTATTCTGCTCTGCGTTTCATCTCACACTACCCATATGCTCAATCTCATCCTGTGCATTCTCTCCTTTTCCTTTTCTTACGGTTTCATTCTTTTCTCATACATAACAACCAACAGCACACAGTCTATCTCATCTACTTTTATACACACCTACACAACGGTTCGACTTCCCAACTCCTTAGGCAAAAAGAGGACAACTGTCTAAGCAACCAAAATGCCAGCTAATCGACAATCATGAGTCTATTTCGCTAACAGATTCGAAACTGAGGAGTTAACTGTGAGAGAGAACAGTAACCCTCCAATCAACACTTGATCTGACGGTTCAGATCATTCCGCAATTTCGCATATCACTATTTCGATATTCCTGATGTTCAATGTTCTTGTCACTTCCAAATCCCGATCCACAAAACTCCGTGAAGAAAACAAATCAACGGACCAGATCACTTCTTGATCTGACGGTTGCAATTACATCGCGATTTTGCATATCTCGATATCGGCATTCTTGTTGCATCATTTTCTTGCCTCTCCATGTTGCGATCCCCGAAACTCCGATACAGAACTTTTCTGCACTAGCTCCTTCCCCAATATGACTATGGTCATAACCAAGCGCCTATGCAGACAGCGCTTTCATGATTTCTCGTTTCATGATTTTGGACACTATGCTCCGTTGACCCCAAGTCAGCGAAATTTTGATCACTTGCCACATGTTCCGTGATTCCATGGTCCAGATCTAATCTTGATTCAACAACTACGATTGAATCGCGATTTCGCAATTTCGGCATTCTTGATGCATTGGGTTCTTTGCCTCTCTATGTCGTGATTCGCGAAAGTCCGATATGAAGTTTGATCAACGATCCAGATCTGATCTCTATTCAACGACTGCAATTAAATTGTGATTTCGCATATAGCGATATCGGGATTCCTGATGTTAATAAACTTTGACATCTCCAACTCTCGATCCCCGAAACTTCGACATGGAGTTAGATCAACGGTCCAGATCTGAGCTTGATTCAATGGTTGCGATTGAATCACAATTTCGCATATCGCGAAATCGACATTCTTATTGCATTGTTTATTTGACATCTCCAACACGCGATCCTTGAAACCCCGACATGGACTGGAATCAACGGTCCAGATCAAACCTTGATCTGACGGCTCAGATCACATCACGATTTTACATATCACGATTACGCCCGATTCTCCTTGTACCTTAAAGGACATGTGGGTTCTTCTTGATCCAACGATGGTCGGATCCTGCGCTTGGATCTAACGACTGAGATCTGTCCTCCTCTTCAACGATCTCTTCTTGTCTACATTCAGATCCGACGACCCTTGTTCTTTCGGGAATTTTGAATGGAATCCAATGATCAGAGATTCTTCTCAAACTTTACCAGTGTTCGATCACTCGATCAACATTGTGTTGCCTTCGATCATTTGCCTTCGATCATTCGACCTTCCTGAACTTATCTTCAGTTTTCCTGTCGATTACAAACTTCTTGTCTTCGATCATTCGACCTTCCTGAACTTATCTTCTGTTTACCTATCGATTACAAACTTCCTGTACTCATGCCAACTTCACTGTTGTACTTGCCATCAATGACAAGCATTCGCTGTCTGTTAAATATTTGCCATTCGCTGTCTGTTAAATATTTGCCAACAATTTCGGCATCTTCCTCCCTCTTATGTTCTCCATCAAACGTAGGAGGCTTAATCTTGTTCATTTCTCCCTTCAGTTCATCTACTCCATATCTCCTATGCTTTCTAGTAGGAGATGGGCTTGAACTACTGTGTGCCCTCCTCTTGGAGTGACCTTGGGAGTGATGATGGTGTCTACCAACACTCCTTGATCTTCTTCTCTCAGAAATCAGGTGACTCCCTGTTTTGCTCGAGTCTCTCTCCTTATCCTTCTCCACGTGACCACTACCTGTGACCACAAGCCTAATCGAAAGGCGCATCATGAAATCGCTTATCGGGTCTTTGCGTGTGAGTCACCTTGACTCTCTTGACCTCCAAAATCCTGACAGGGGCCTAGCGCTTGTTAGCTCCTCCCTTATCCTCCATCCATATGACCTTCGGTCATGACCCATGGCTTAACTCTCAAGCGCGTCGAAATTTTACGTATTGGGAACTCCTGATGTGATTTGCCTCCATTCTCCAGAGGTCTGAACTCCCGATGCTTCAGATTTGACGGCCCAGATCCTTCCTCAATCCGACGGCTCAGATTAAATCGCACTCACTCCCGACTCCCGAAATGTCAATATTCTGGAGCACCAAATCAACAGCTCGCACTCCTCTGGATCTAACGACCACTATCAAGTCGCAAACACAGGCCTCGCGAATTCTTAGATTGTTGCCCTTTGACTTCTCTGATGTGTGAGTCAGCAAAACGTTGATCGCTCGCCACGTGTCCTTTCCGATGATTTCAGAACTTGGGACTTCGCAAAGTCCACTCTCCTATCGGCCTTCAAATGGTTAAGGTGTGTGCACCTTACCTCTAGATCAACGGTTGTTGATCCATGTGCTCAGATCCAACGGTCCAGATCTGATCTCCTCCGACGCTTTCTTGTTGTTGTCTGGAAGTGGGTTCCAATGGTCTAGATCTCTCCTCTGCGGTTGATCAAATGGTTGTCGACGCTCCTCCTCCTGAGCTTGCAATCTCTCCCGACTTGGAAGAATTCAAATGTTTTCAAAGGCCTCAACCTTTGATTCCTTTATGAGCCTGATTACTTGGGTCTCATCTGTGTTCTGAAGACGTTGTCTCTCTTGAGCTTGTGAGCTGGCTTAGATCTCCCAAAGGGTCTCGACCCTTCCTATTCCTTAGCTTTCATGAGCTCTTCTCTGTTCTGCAACACTCTTTCGGGCACTGGCCCCTTCTCTTAGTCTCCAGTCCACAAGATCAAGGGTCATGACCACTCGCCTATCCAAGAAGGCGCTTCGTGACTTCGCATTTCGGGGATTCTGTTGTGGGTCAAAGCTGATCGATCCCCGATTTTCACGCACATCAGATTGACGGTCCTGACTTCTCCCAATCCAATGTTCTAGATCCTTTCTTTGCAAATCGAGACTTTGTGTGTCGAAAGTCTTCAAAGTACCTCCCACAGTCCCTCTGCATTCTGATTACCGAACTTGCGAAGCAGGGTGGATCTACGGTCCACGTCTACCCTACATCCAACGGCTAACACTCGCGGTGGACTTCTGTCATCAAAGCTTCGGGGCTTCAAAGCTTGGGGACTTCGAAGATTCAGAACTTCGGGTTTCAGAAGCTTTCACGCATGCTTCCTTCCTATCTCCGACTTTCGAACTTCTGAGCTTCTCTACCCTCCGGGCCCACATAGTACATATGTCACCAACTAAGGCGATGGCACGTGGTACGCATAGGAAGGTCCACGTCACCCCAAGAGATGTCATCCGACCCCACCACGTCTACTTTTTGCTTCGGAGGTTTGTGCATCCGCACATCCCCCTTCTTTCGATCGTCGAACTTCTAAAATTACGATCTACTCTTTTGCTCGATCCAACGGTCAAGCTCTTTTCCTCCGATCTATGGTGTAGATCTTTTCGAGACTTCGGAGTTTCGGGTTTCAGAATTTTGCGCCTCAGCGCACTCTGCTTCTCCTGATTGTCGAACTCTGAAAGGCTTCCAGGATAACCTTCGTGCACTTTCTCTAGATCTGACGGTCGAAAAAGGGTTTCCCTTCCTTCCGACAAATCCTACGGCTCCAACACCCCAAGTGTTGAACTCTCTCTCTCTCTGGTCAAATACCACACCAGCTGCGGTTTTAATCTACCGCTACTCTTCCTGATCTTCGTAACACGACCAAGTAATCCTTTGGCACTCAGAAACATTCTAAGGTTCGAAATTGGTTCCTCTGAACACCATTTCCACTCGAAACCTTGGGTCCAATGACCACTTATCCAGCCCATCCAGGCTCAGTCTTGAAACCTTGGCTCTGATATCATATTGTAACGTCCCCGGGCCATCAACCCCACTGTCGGGCAATGCTACTACGCGGAACAATACTTATATAGTATGCATATTAAATCAAATTAACGCATCTAACTGAATTTAAATGACTTAACATGGAGTAAACACATAATTACTGATAAGATACATAATTAATGGAATTAACAGTAATTCATTCATTCAACGAAATACATGATAGTATTACAAGCATCACAAACATGCATTTTAATTGAAATTAAACACATAATGATACTTATCTTTGAAACGGTAGTAACTCCACCAACTACGTGTAGACCTTTCACAAACCTCCCAGCCTTAGACCACGCTGCTCATCACGCTCAACAGTGGGTCACCCCCGAGCTGGGACCAAGCTCCACCCAAGGCAAGGGAATCCTAGACTAGGATGAGGTTATAGGAAAACTGTAGAGACCAACCAAAAGGATTCTGATGCAGGAGCATCTCCCACGTCAAGCAAGCCAGCGCGGAAGACAATGGACAGTTGGACAAGCGCCAACACAAATTTTGAAAATCCCTTGTGTTAGCAACATTACTTGTCTTCGACATCAGGATATCCAGGTCTGCAGGTTGCACGTGGAGCGCCCAAGCGTAGTGCATAGAAGAGGTCATGTTCGGACTTAAAATCAAGCGAGCGGGCAAAGTTATAGTGTCAACGGTCCTGATCCATCCACATGAGTAGATCAACGGTTGGTGGGAAATCGTAGATAGCAAAGTTGCGCTGAGATTAGCGCAAATGGATCGCGCCCACATTGTATGCAGGGAAGAATAGCGGTCGTCCATCCAAAGGATGCGTGGCGCGAGATCCAGTCGCATCGGCTTTTCGGTAGTCGCGAGTTCGAAGGGTGAAAGTTCCATATCACTCTGTATCGCGAAGCCTCGAACCCCAAAGTGTCGATAGCGCCCAAAGTCGGGCCCACAATATCAAGGGGCAGTCTCAGCCGTCCATTTGAAGCGGACACCTGGCGCGCGATTAGGCTCTCCGCCTTTTTTCCCGTCGCGGTTTCGATGCGCAAAGAGCAGCTCCCTCATATCCCGATACGCGAAGTAGCGAGAGCATCCAGGACCTAGGGCCCACAGCAGCGTCAGGTGAGTTTAGGACCGTCAGATTTGAAGGACACGTGGCGCACAATTGAGCCATCTCGGCGTTTCACCCATCGCAACTATGATGAGCAAGCATCAACTCCTTCCTATCCACGAATGCCGAAAGCCCCTATAGGAATAAAAGCAGGGTCACGGTCCGTGGTCGCTTGGGAAATAAAAGAGCTAAGCAAAAGGGGCCAAAAGCGTCGAGTTCAGTCGCCGAAAGGATCCTCGCAATTTCCAGGTGCCATCGGATACGATTTCGCTCCTGGTTTCCACTTGGAGTAAATGAAAGCAAGAACAGGTGGTTGAAACCTCCTTTCACCTATTAAGTGTGGGGAATGGAGAGTCTGGCAAGTTGTCTACTCGAAGAGGTCCTGTGTATCGACTTTTTCAAAGAAACCATGCCGAAGTCCTCAGCTAGACAGAGAAGTCTGCACACGCTAGCCTAGCACTTAATGGCTCAGCTACCCTCCCCTTACATGAGTCATGCGCAGTTAAGGTGGCGTCTAACAGGGATTATCCGTCCGAATTTGGCTGAAGGGACACCACGCCCTGGATGGCTGAATAGGCCTCTGTTAGGTGAATTTTCCTGAGTATATAGGCTCAGTTTTTGTATTCTGTAAGTATCGATGGTTGAGCAAGGCTCCTGATTGTAAAGTTTTGATGAAGCGTCAGTCGCTCTGGTTTATGTATGTGGCATTTGAGATTTCTTACTTTATGGATGTCAGCTTCTTCCCACCTCTCTATTTACCGTGTTAGAACAGCTCGAAATTGGAGGATCCAGTCGAGTTGTAGCTGTTATAGGATGATGTAGGTTGGATCTCTATAACAGTCACCTTGTTTCTAACCGATTCTTGTGACTTTCTTATCGTTGAACGACTTGGAATTGAAGGATTTAGTCGAGTCACCCCTCAGCTCCTTGAAGCTCCAGACCAAGAGGATTTTGGTTTCTGAGTTTTTCATACTCAAGCTTCCAAAGGCCTATTGCCCGAGGCAGTCTTGCTTGCCCTTCTCTCAAGTCTTCCATCTACCACCTTTAATCCTCTCACTGATGAAAGTTGGATCAAGACCTCCCTTGCTTTCTACATACCAGGCCTGGTTTCCTGAGTTAAAGTCATATTTTCTTGAGTCTTTACCCATTTGATCACCCCATTAAACAAATCGTGACATAAAACTGATGGGCGTCGGGCTCTGCTCCTGCAAGCAATCCAGGAGTGACTTCTGACGCTAACATTTCTGGCGCTGTTGCCGGGGATGAAGTTGAAAATTTTCCCCGGGATTGAACGACATTGAACCTCTGATTCCAAAGGTGCATCGGGTATCAGAGCCTTTGAAGATTGCTACTGTGCACCTAGCGACTCCATTGTGACGACTCCACTAGGGAGAACCTGCTCTATTAATTGTGGCTTTCAGAAGCAGACACACGCGGTCTCATCCACAGCTGCCTCTAGCTACACCTGAAACTGATCCAGAAGTGGTTCTCAGAAAAGGAAAGGCCTATGAAGAAGAAGCTTCCGCCGCCGAACCTGGTAATC
The DNA here is from genome assembly GCA_009831015.1 of Picea engelmannii. Taxonomy (NCBI): domain Eukaryota; kingdom Viridiplantae; phylum Streptophyta; class Pinopsida; order Pinales; family Pinaceae; genus Picea; species Picea engelmannii. The sequence continues at coordinate 24,286 of ML839490.1, read as the reverse complement.
TACCATCTCCTTCTGTAGGAACTCCATTTTCTCCTCCTCAGTTTCTCAATAGGCCTCCTTCAGAGGTTTCCCGTTTCCTGAACTTCAGGAGTGTTCATGCTGAGTTTTCCCCTCTTGGTCTGGGATTGGAGGGAGAAACCCTTGTCACTCCCCTCTCCTCCGAAGTTGTACCCTGGCGTAGACCCAGGACCACAAAAGATTTCCCCACGCCTAGTTTTACCACTCCTGCGCAAAGAGGAGCACCCGCTGACTCGAGCTCGTTAGCCTTCTCCTTAAATCCCCTCTTGTTTCCCACTCCACTTTGGGACTCATTTCCAGTACCCCTTCGCGAACTCCTTCTCCTCCAAGTTCTCCTCCACCTAATATTCTTATGGCTGGTGCTAATCCCCCCTGAATAGGATGGACACCATAGTCGTTGCCAGATATGCTCCATTAGTTCTACCTCATCCTATGAATCCTCTCCCTGCTGGAGATTACTTGAAATACATGCCCAAGTTCACTGGAGAAGGGTATGTAACCGCGGAAGAGCACCTGGCTGCTTTCTACAGTTATGCAGACAACCTCAACATTGAAAATGAAGATGTCTCGATGAGAGTCTTTGTCCAGAGCCTGGATGGTGAGGTGAGGAAATGGTTTAGAGGATTGGCCCCTAGATCTATTACTGGGATTGAAGCCGTGGATGGTGCTTTCCTGAGGTAGTGGGGCGATAGGAAAGATTTCATGTACTACATGACAGAGTTCAGGTCTCTGAAGAAGATGGAAGGAGGGTCTATCTTTGACTCCTCCAAAAGATTTAATAAGATGTATAATAAAATTCCTGCCGAAATAAAACCCTCAGAAGCCTCAACCAAAATTTCTTATGCTAGTGCGTTTGGCCCCGATTTATGTCTTTTGTTGAGAGAACGAAGAGCCACCTCCTTAGCTCAAATGCAAGATGCAGCCATGGAGGTGGAATCCAATGTATTAGTAGCTGACAGACTGAGGAACAAGGCCGACGCAGACAGAAGAAAGGGAAGGTCGGAAACCTCAACTTCTGGATCATTGGTGCCCCACCATCAAGTGGATGAACTGACCAAGATGGTGAAGTCTCTGTCTGCAGAAATGGAGAGAATGAAAGTCGAGAGGAGGCAAGCATAGAAGGGCCCTCAGAACGCTGAAAACAAAGGAGGTTTTAGGAGGCCGAACAATTTTACTCCTCTGAATGTGCAAAGAGAGAGGGGAAGAGACAGAGAAGACCAGAAAATTCAGGCCCCTTTCCAAAACAATTTTGTGGCCGAGGGGGAAGAAGGGGAAACAGATGAGCTTGATCCTGAAATCCACTACTTCGGAGACACTCCTCCTTTTCCCCATCTCACTCAATCAGCCTATGAGGAGTCTCTCATGGACAATCAACTAAATGAACTGAGCAAAGGAGACAAGGCTACTGACAACCAAGGCAGATATGATCTGAGGTCGAAGAAAAAGACAGTAGCACCTAATGCTCCTGAGCGGTCCACTAGAACAAAGAAGCCCGCTAATGAAGTAGCAGACAGTCACAGACGTAAGAAGCACCCACCCCTCTCTCCCATAGTCCAGAGCCATGTTCCCGAAATAAGAGAAATTCCAAAGCTTACAACTTCTTTTAATTTCAAGCATGAAATTCAAAAGATTAGAATTCATGTACCCCTGACTGAGTTGATTAAACATGAAGGGTTCAAAAAACACTTCTCTGAGCTTTTACGGTCCGAGGTCTCATGCCTTCCCACAGACTCCATCAATTTGCAAGATGAAAAGCCTACAGTTATTTTAGGTCCTATGGTAGAAGACAGGAATGACTCATCCCCTCCCTTCTACACTTCCTTGAACATACACGACAAGGTACTACACAACTGCTTAATGGATTCGGGGGCTTCTCATAACCTCATGCCCAAAACTGTCATGGAAGAGTTAGGACTAAAAGTCACCCGAGCCTATCATGACCTCTATTCCTTCGACTCCAGGAGAGTTCAGTGTCTTGGAGTTATCAAAGACCTGGTTGTGACCTTGTTTCAGCTGCCCATGAAAAGTGTGGTCATGGATATTGTAGTGGCCGATGTCCCCCCCAAGTTCGGTATGTTGTTATCAAGATCTTGGATAAAAAGACTAGGGGGGACTTTGCAAATGGACCTCACATATGCTACTATCCCAGTGTTTGGAGGAGAGCATAGAAGGCTATATAGAGAAGCCCAACTGGCCTATATTATCAGTGATGAGGCCAACCCTACCAACCATCCCATTTTTGCCTTAGAGACTGATTTAGGTTCCAGTGTGCTACAACTCACCAATGCTCCCGAACCTCCTCTTAAACTCAGAAAGCAGCCCACCATTTCCCCTAAATTTCCTCCCTCCATCACCCCCGTCTGGAAAATGTTCTTTGATGGAGCCTCTTCCAGGGAAGGTGCTGGAGCTGGGGTGGTTTTTGTGTCACCTGCTCAGGAAACCATATCTCTATCATACAAGCTAGAATTTGGAGCTACCAACAATGTGGCAGAGTATGAAGCTCTCGTCCTGGGGTTAAGAGCTGCAAGGGAAATGGGAATTCAGGAGGTAGTAGTGTTCGGTGATGCAGAGTTGGTGGTCCAACAGATCAGAAGCGCTTACCAAGCTAAGCATCCTCGACTCAGGAGTTACAAAAATGAGGTATGGGACCTAATTGACAGTTTCTTCTCAGCATTTAACATTTCTTTCATCCCAAGAGAGGAGAACACAATGGCAGATTCCTTGGCTACATCAGCAAGTAATTTCGAAGTGCCCTTGCCGCCCAAATTCAGATATGAGGTGGAAGTAAAATACAAGCCCTCCATACCTGACAACGTCAAACATTGGAAGGTTTTCGAGGATGATCTCGAGGTCAAGAAATTCCTGGAGACTGTCGAAGAATTTTCAGAGATGCATATCGACGAAGACTTTGTCTCTGAAGAAGAGCTTGATGGGGGTAATTGTATGAATAAGATTGCAGAGCGTAACATTGTGCAGCTGCCCAGCAATCATATTCCAAGAGGACTGGTTCCTCTGGAAAGGCTTTTTGATAGAAATGATGTGTCATTAAAAGGGGAGACCACGGAGGATGACACTGGTACTGTTCAGTGCAACATTGGGACTGAGAGTGAGCCCAAGTTTGTCAAATTATCAAGAAGCCTGACAGAGGAGCAGAGGTCTGAATACACTGGACTTCTGAGGCAATTCGCTTACGTGTTTTCCTGGACCTACGAAGACCTCAAAACATATGACACTTATGTCATCGAGCATAAAATCCCATTAAAAGATGAGGCAAAGCCATTTAGGCAGAAGCTGAGACAGATCAATCCAATGTTGATGCCTATCATGGAGAGGGAAGTGAAGAAGCTGCTTCAAGCTCAGATCATTGTATCGCTGAGGTATTCAGAGTGGGTGGCCAACTTGGTGCCAGTAAGGAAAAAGAGTGGAGAGATCCGGCTCTGTGTAGACTTCAAAAACCTGAACAGGAGCTCACAAAAGGATAACTACCCCTTACCAAAGATGGAACATATATTGTAGAGGGTAACAGGAGCTTCCAGGATGTCCATGATTGATGGTTTCTCTGGCTACAATCAGGTCTATGTCCTACCTAAGGACAGGGAAAAGACGACATTTACCACTCCATGGGGCACATTCATGTACGCCAAGATGTTGTTTGGATTAATGAACGTAGGGGCAACATTTCAGCGTGCCATGGACATAGCTTTCATCGGCGAAAAGGATAAATTTGTGGTCCTCTATCTGGATGACATCACAGTGTTTTCAAAGTCTGATAAAGAACATTGTTGTCATCTCAGGAAGGTTTTCCTGAAATGCAGGAGTTTTGGCATTTCATTAAACCCCAAGAAATCTTTGTTCGCCATGTAGGAGGGAAAAATACTAGGCCACATAGTATCAGCGGAAGGAGTCGGGATTGACCCTAGAAGAGTTGAAGCAATACAAGCCTTATCAATCCCGAGGTCCAAGAAGGAGGTCCAATCCTTCCTTGGTAAGATCAATTTTCTGAGGAGGTTTGTGCCTAACTTTGTTGAGGAGGTAAAACTTATAACAACCATGCTAAGGAAAGGAAATGAAGTGAGGTGGACTTCTGAATCACGACTTTCCTTTGAGCAAATTAAGAAAGCCCTGACTGAAGCCCCCGTGCTTATTAGTCTCGACTACTCAAAGGATTTCCTTATTTTCTCCTTTGCCTCACCTGACACGGTGGCTGTTGTTTTATTACAGACAAACGAGGTCAGACTTGAGAAGCCTATCGCCTATTTCAGCCGAGCAATGAGGAATGTCGAAGTCGGGTATAACACTATGGAGAAGCAGGCCTATGCCCTGGCAAAGGCTCTCAAGGCATTCATAATCTATGTCCTGCAGTCAAAAATCATCGCTTACGTCCCCTCAGCTACTGTTAAAGACATTCTGATTCAGCCTGACATAGACAGGAGAAGGAGTAAGTGGATAGCCAGGATTCTGGTGTTTGACCTGGAAATAAAGCCTACCAAATTGATCAAAGGTCAGGGCTTAGCCAAGCTATTGGTTGAAGCCAATTGCCAAGCTTTGGGGATAAGTTTCATCAACGAATGCTCAGAAATTCAACAGGGTCGGCTGTCTGACATGGACCCTCAGAGGGAGCCCCCATTGGCCCGATGTCCTTGGTATAAGGATGTCATATACTTCCTGCAGGAGTTGCGGCCTCCAGATGGCCTGCTGAGAAACAAAGCAAGAGATCTGAAGCTCAAGGCAGTTGGATATTGCCTTATCGATCAAATCTTATACTGGAAAGACCCCCTGGGGGTACTGTTAAAATGCACGGATCCACAAGAGGCCGACAGGATCATATTTGAATTTCACAACGACCTATGTGGAGGGCACCACTTCTGGAAGGCCACAGCCCACAAAATCCTCAGGGTTGGATACTACTGGCCCACCGTATTCACTGACGTCTGCAGAAGGGTCCGAGCTTGCATCAAATGTCAAAGATTTTCAGGAAAGCAACAACTCAAGTCCCTGCCCTTAAATCCTGTGGCTGTTTCGGGACCTTTCCAACAATGGGGCCTGGATTTCATTGGGGAAATTCATCCTGCTTCCAGTGGGCAGCACAGATGGATCCTGACTGCCACAGACTTCTTTACCAAATGGATTGAAGCTATTCCCACCAGGAGTGCTTCCCACAAGGTAATTATTGGATTCCCGGAAGACCTCATCACAAGATTCGGTTGCCCCAGAAAGATCATTACAGATAATGCAATCTTATTCAAGGCTGAACCGCTGGTTAGGTTCTGTAAGCAATTCGGAATCAAGCTGATTCACTCCACTCCATACTATCCTCAGGGAAATGGTCTAGCAGAATCCTGCAATAAAAGTCTCATAAGGATCATCAAAAGGTTATTGGAGGACAACAAAAAGGCTTGGAATTCAAAGCTGAAATTCGCTCTATGGGCTGATCGGGTGACTACAAAGAGAGCTATAGGCATCTCCCCTTTCCAGTTAGTTTACGGAGCAGAAGCTATCTTCCCTTCTCAGCTGGCCATTCCCGTAGCGAAATTTTTCCAGGATTATCAGGGAGAGCCCAATGACATGATCAGAAGGATTCATCAACTGGTAGAAGTCCAGCAGGCCAGAGAGCGGGTAATGATCAGATTTCAGGACCATCAACAAAGGATCAAGCAGGTTTTCGATAAGAAGGCCAAGAAGGAGCGGTTCCAGATAGGAGACCTGGTGCTGAAATGGGATGCTCCTAAGCAAGATAAGGGCAAGCACGACAAATTTGAAGCCCTGTGGATCGGGCCCTTCAAAATCTCAGAGGTTTTCTCGAATAACACATATCGGCTACAGGATTGGGAGGGTGAAGAAATTTTCTGCAGCCCAGTAAATGGGGATTTTCTTAAAAAATGTTTCGTCTGAGCCTTCCATGGCTCCTGTGTTTTGTAAATATTGTTCTTTCTGTTCCTTGTTTTATTTTTATGTTTCGGCTTAGTAAACGACTTTGTAGCCCAGCAACAAGGCACTGGAACTGCAAAATAAGTCCTTAGAGCATCACAGGGATGACTCTATCCCCCATGGAGCCTAATGTTAGCAACATTACTTGTCTTCGGCATTGGGATATTCAGGTCTGCAGGTTGCATGAGGAGCGCCCAAGCGCAGCGCATAGAAGAGGTCATGTTCGGACTTAAAATCAAGCGAGCGGGCAAAGTTATAGTGTCAATGGTCCTGATCCATCCACATGAGTAGATCAACGGTTGGTGGGAAATCGCAGATAGCAGAGTTGTGCCGAGATTACGCAAATGGATCGCGCCCACATTGTATGTAGGGAAGAATAGCGGTTGTCCATCCAAAGGACGCGTGGTGCGAGATCCAGTCGCGTCGGCTTTTCGACAGTCACGAGTTCGAAGGGTGAAAGTTTCATATCACTCTATATCGCGAAGCCCCGAACCCCAAAGTGTCGATAGCGCCCAAAGTCGGGCCCACAATATCAAGGGGCAGTCTCAGCTGTCCATTTGAAGTGGACACCTGGCGCGTGATTAGGCTCTCCGCCTTTTCACCCATCGCGGTTTCGAAGCGCAAAGAGCAGCTCCCTCATATCCCGATACGTGAAGTAGCGAGAGCATCCAGGACCTGGGGCCCACAGCAGTGTCGGGTGAGTTTAGGACCGTCAGATTTGAAGGACACGTGGTGCACAATTGAGCCATCTCGGCGTTTCGCCCATCGCAACTATGATGAGCAAGGATCAGCTCCTTCCTATCCGCAAACGTCGAAAGCCCCTATGGGAATAAAAGTAGGGTCACGGTCTGTGGTTGCTTGGGAAATAAAAGAGCTAAGCAAAAGGGGCCAAAAGCGTCGAGTTCAGTCGCCGAAAGGATCCTTACGATTTCCAGGTGCCATCGGATACGATTTCGCTCCTAGTTTCCACTTGGAGTAAATGAAAGCAAGAACAGGTGGTTGAAACCTCCTTTCACCTATTAAGTGTGGGGAATGGAGAGTCTGGCAAGAAGTCTACTCGAAGAGGTCCTATGTATTGACTTTTTCAAAGAAACCATGCCGAAGTCCTCAGCTAGACAGAGAAGTCTGCACACGCTAGCCCAACACTTAATGGCTCAGCTACCCTCCCCTTACAGGAGTCATGCATAGTTAAGGTGGCATCTGACAGGGATTATTCGTCTGAATTCGGCTGAAGGGACACCACGCCCTGGATGGATGAACAGGCCTCTGTTAGGTGAATTTTCCTGAGTATATAGGCTCAGTTTTTGTATTCTGTAAGTATCGATGGTTGAGCAAGGCTCCCGATTGTAAAGTTTTGATGAAGCACTGGTTGCTCTGGTTTATGTATGTGGAATTTGAGATTTCTTACTTTATGGATGTCAGCTTCTTCCCACCTCTCTGTTTACCGTGTTAGAACAACTCGGAATTGAAGGATCCAGTCAAGTTGTAGCTATTATAGGATGATGTAGGTTGGATCACTGTAACAGTCACCTTGTTTCTAACCGATTCTTGTGACTTTCTTATCGCTGAACGACTTGGAATTGAAGGATTTAGTCGAGTCACCCCTCAGCTCCTTGAAGCTCCGGACCAAGAGGATTTTGGTTTCTGAGTTTTTCATCCTTAAGCTTCCAAAGGCCTGTTGCCCGAGGCAGTCTTGCTCGCCCTTCTCTCGAGTCTTCCATCTACCACCTTTAATCCACTCACTGACAGAAGTTGGATCAAGACCTCCCTTGCTTTCTACATACCAGGCCTGGTTTCCTAAGTTAAAGCCATATTCTCTTGAGTCTTTACCCATCTGATAACCCCATTAAACAAATTGTGACATAAAACTGATGGGCGTCAGGCTCTGCTCCTACAAACAATCTAGGAGTGACTTATGACGCTAACACCTTGAATTGATGCGCTATCTTAAATGAAGCCATTAAGATGAAGCGCACTTGTAAATGTAATCGAGCCTTGAGCCATACACTCTCGTCCTTAGTAGGTAGGAGGCATTTAAGATAGTTAATGCAGGTAGATAGAATTTAATTCTAGATTAGACTGTTTGAAAGAGCAAGAGGGAAACGGGATATAGACACCCTCATTGTGCATTGTAACATAATTCTGAAGAAGGAAGAGCAAGAGCAAACAGAGAACTGCGTAAGAACACCCATGTACAGATATTTGAATTAATAGAAAGCTTTGATTCAAATTCATGGTTTGTGTTGTTCTCTGTGTATTGATGTTATGCTAATGAATGTTTGCTTTCTGTTATACATTTGCTTTGATATGCTGTGTATATGATTTCATGTTCTAAGTGAAGTCTGAAAGGAAAAGGGAATGAGTTTCAATTGTTTCTCTATCCGAGAAAGAATTCCTGCAAGGAGTGCAGTCGAAGTGTCCGCAAGGAGTGCATTGACAGAGGGTTCAGATAGGTAGCAATTGTTCTCATCTCCGCAGAAGTGCAGTTGGGCACATGAGCCGTGCAAGGAGTGCGCAGGCAAAGTAAAGTCTTAGGGTTTCAAACCTGAGTAAGGTGTGAGAGACTGCTGCTGCAGGAGTGCGCAGAGTCGAAGGTATTCAACACTTGGAAGTGTCTGAGAGTTGCTGCAACGAGTGCGTGCAAGAATCTTCTCTAAGACTCAGAGTCGTGAGAAAGCTCAGGAGGGATAAAGCCTTGAAGCTATTGAAGGTAGCATAAGGAGTTGGTGCATATCGAGTGACTCAAGGCATCCGAGTTTTGTGTCACAGGTGATTAAGTCCAGGAAGGAGTCCTTGGTTCACTTCGTGAAAGTATCAAGGAGGGAAAAGATAGACGGTCAGGATCTTATGGAGAGGATTTGCGAAATCCCGCCAGCCGTCTGATCTGGTAAAGAAGTGGGGAGGTCACGGCTGCGTTCGGAGTTCAAGTTCCAGGGATCGTGAGCCGTCGGATCATCACCCAGTTACCCGTCAACCGTCCGATTTGATAGGAGTTGCACAGGATATAAATCCTCGTGAGCAAAGCGAAAACCCCGAGAAGGCATCGGAATATTGAGGCATTGGGGTCCGAAAAATCAGAAATACCGTGGATCGGAGATCGGGTAAATCCATCGTGAAAATCCTGACAAGTTCAAAGCCGTTCATCTGTTGGGATAGGTGGCAAAAATCAAGAGTCATTGGTATATCGGGGATTTGGTCATCGAGGCTCATATAAGTGAGTGGTTTGACTTTGAGTTTGGGGAAGTCCAAGGTTCAATCTGAACTGTCCATCATTTGGGACGCATGTCAGAAGATCTGAAGAAGTCGGGGTTCGGCGTATCGGAGGTCCTGAGGACATGATACTCTTGCAATTTGGAATCGCGAAATCCGAAATCCTGATGAGGAGGTAAGTTACGTGTGAGGCCCAGATGACGTCGTCTCGTCGTAGCAGGGGAATCGAGAATTTCCAAGGTGAAGACCCCGAAGCATACGAGAGGACATCTTTGAGGATGCGTGGCAATAATTGCAACCTTCGGAGAAAGTCCCGAAGGAACAGGCATATCAAGAAATCGACATTCGTGAGATCGGGGGAATCGAAGGGCCGAAACATATGCATTACGATTCGCGATCTTGTGAACTCCGAAATGTCGATGGAGTGAAGGGACCGTTGAAAAGTCAACTCGCGAGCGTATCAGAGTTTCTGCGTATCAGGACTCGGAAGTCGGAGAACTGAGTTGCTCGACACTGCGAGTGTCGAAACCGCGATAAGAAAAGTTCCGACAGGGTAAAGGAAAAGGTCAGCGTTGACTTGAATCTGGATTCGGGGATCCGAGAGTCCTACGCTCGACCACTGGCCTCGCGAAGTCGCGAAGTCCGATCCCCCGATAAGTAAAGAGAGGGGATCGCGCGAAGAGTTCTGTGGGTGCAGACTTCCCGATAGGGAAATAGAAGGACATTAGAGTTCTTCGGGCCGTGGAAAGGGGAAGATCCTATGAGCGGACGTGCTTGCCAGCGCGTTCTGCATCAGATTCTCTCCAAGGGCCTTCTTACGCCCACTACTCACGGACTCTCATTCCCCACATGCCTGTTCCACCTAAGAGTATACACCTTCACAAGCACAATCCATCGATGCTTCACCTCCCTCTCTAGGTCTCGACAACAGGCCAGATCATGAATTCTCAGAGCTCCGTAGCTGGTGTTGGACTCTCTCTGGGAGAAAACCACTTCCTAGTAGACTCTCTCACCTGGAGAGAGATGCTCACAGGCTTGACAACCTGCCTCTTCAACCACGGGCCTGACAACCCGCCTCTTCAACTAGTTTCAGCCCAATTCCTGCAAGGTGAGTATAACAACAACATAATTCCACTCAGGAAAAACAGAAGGCAACAACCCAAAGACAGTTCGGGTACGACCTCAGCTTTGCAAAGGCGGATAGGCTGGCTCATAGGATACATAGGTGACACGGCTCAATCCATGGGTTTGTGACACAGCTCAATCAACGGGTTTGTGACACAGCTCAATCAACGTAGAGGTCGAACACATACCAAAGCGGTTCAGACGGTGGATACGTCGGCTTCTCAGGAAAACATTACGGTTTTCTAGTTTCAGAGCTGCGTGACCAGGAATCAACACAGAGATCAGATGCAGAGGTGACACGGCTCAGACAGCCGACGGAAGAATGGAGGACCAACCCCCATCACAACTCAATTCTTGGGTTAAATTGCATGTGCCTGGGCCGACACATGTCGCCCATGAAGCTGCATGCACTCCATCAAGTACGCCTTCCCTTTTTGCACATGTTGGAGCTGCATGCATTGCCTCTCCTAGGACTTAGGATAAAAACATATCATTCACACCACTTTGGAATAATAATAAATTATTATTCCCAAGGACTTAAGCCCCTAAGCTTAGCCCCCTCTTTCCAACCTTTCAGCCCCCTTTCCCTTACCCACCTTGTGGAAGCTTAGTCCCCCATCACTCTTTCTTTGTGGTCGGTCTGCACACAACGATGTTTAATCTTTATTAATGTTATGCATAATTACATATACAAAATCAGGCTCCTAGCCTTAACACTTTGGCTCTCCGGCCTAATAAACACATAAGCCCACCAACTTATCAATACTCGGCTCACCAGCCTACAAAACATGATTATAATTCATAATATAACTGGGGCACTACCGGGGGATATTACAGAGAGCCAGTGCACATATATACTTTCAAGAACTGCTTTTACAAGTATGACTCTTCCTCCCAGGGTAAGCCACCTATGAATCCAACACAAAATCCTCTTTTCAATTTTTTTCTCTAGCCAATGCCAGTCCACTTTAGTGTAACAATTTGGTTTAATGTAAAACCCTAGGTACTTAAAACCTGCATCTAAGGGTTTAAATTCAAAAGGCAAAATCTCCTTCAACAAATTAAGCTCTACATCATCCCACCCAACTTCTAAGAACATAGACTTTTGAGGGCTGAAAGCCATCCCTGTAGCCTTGCAAAATAACTCCAAAACCTCTTTGTAAACTTTCCACTCAGAAATGCAACCAATCCCAAACAATATTACATCATCTACAAACATTAAATGAGTAATACTTAACCCTCTCGCCACAGGAACACCTTCAAGTTTCTTATCCCAAACCTTCTCCTGTATAATTCTGCTCAAGCCTTCAATAACAAGAAGAAAAAGCAAAAGGTGATAAAGGGCATCCTTGCCTTAAACCCCTTGAAGATTTGAAAAAACTGGTAGGTTTCCCATTGATCAACACAACAAAGTTTGTTGAGGTCACACATCTCAGAATCCAGTCAATTGTTTCTAAGCTTAAACCAACTTGTAATAAAACAAGTTTGAGGAAACCCCAATCCACTCTATCATAAGCCTTGACTAAATCCAATTTTAAGACTAGAGCTTTAATATTCTTCACCTTTATGCTGTGTAATACCTCATGTACCACTCCAATAACATCAGTAATTTGTCTACCTTCTAAAAAACTGAATTGTTCCTTAGAAATACCAGTAGAAAGAGAAGTTTTTAATATGGTAGCAATGATTTTTGTAATGATCTTATACACCAGGTTGCACAATTCTATGGGCCTAAATCCTCCAAAAGAATTAGGTTTGTCACTTTTATGGATTAGTGCAATAAATGTGGCATTCAAAGCACCTGACACTTTCCCAAGTCTTCTCGACTCTTCCACCACCTCCAGTAAATCATTGCCCAATAAATAAATAAAAGCCAAGAAGAACTCTACAGTCTAGCCATCCGGCCTAGGACTTTTTAAACACTTAAAGCCCTTTTGGGTTTTCAAAATTTCAGCTAAGGTAACTGGATCAACGAATCTAATTCCCTCTTCCTCTGAAAACAATCTCGGATAATTCTTTAAGACTGCAAGCTAGTCTGATATAGCCAAATCATCCCGTGCTTTAAACATATTCTGAAAATAGTTTACTGCCTCCTGTTGAAGATCAAAACTATTTGAAATAATAGTTCCATCTTCCTTAGTAATGTCCCAAATGGTATTAGTTTGTTACCTTGAGCTAGCATAAGCATGAAAAAAAATTGTATTTCTATCACCTGCTGCCAGCCAGTTAACCCTGCTTTTCTGACTCCAAGTCTCCTCCTCCTGTCTTAAAAGTACCAATTTCCTCTTCTCTTTATACAGTACCAATAATTTATCTATTTCCTTCACAAAACCTCCATGAAAGTCTGAGTATAATTTTTCCAGTTTCGATTCTAACTGTACCAGCTTTTTCTTACCTTCAGCCTTTTTCTTTCTTTCCCATACAGTTACCAGAATCTTGAGCCTCTTTAGCTTTTTTACCAATGAGTCCATAGGATTTAGAACCTCTGACCCCAATAGAACCGCCCAATTGGTTCTAACTAAGATTACAAAGTCTTGATCCTCCAGCCAAACTACATTAAATTTAAAAGTGTATTTGACAGTGTCACTCCCAAGTTCCATATGTAAAATCACAAGCATGTCATCCAAAATATTATCATTGCAAACCTAGGAGCAATATCTGATTCCTGATGAAACTAATTTCTCAGATATCAGGAACCAATCCAGCCTTTTTGCAATGTAACCCTGTCCTTTTCTTCCATTCCTCCAGGTAGGAAGAATTTTTACTGGCTCAGCATCCATGAAACCTCCAACTTGAACCAATTGACTGAAGTAATGTTGCAGAGGGTCCACCCTAACAAGTTCACCCCAAACTTCCTTACTCGAGATGGTGAGATTTTGATCTCCCCCCTAGAATTAGATTATCCACATCCAATATCCCATCCTTTTTTATGTCTTCCCAAAAAACTACTATGTCAGCATACGTCCCATAACAATTGATCAACTTCAACTTTAAATTTAAATCTTTAACTACACCCTCCAACAATATCTCTGCAGGAGTCAAGAACGCAACAAAATCATCCTTATGGGGGTTCCAAGCTGTAAGCAAACTACCCGAGAGACCAATAGAATCCACCCCGCAAAAATGCCAATGAGGGAGAAGTTTAACAAAAACTTCCCTTGCTTTAGCTTCACATACCATGGTTTCCTGAACAAATAGAACACCTGGATTGTTTTTCTCTAAGAACCTTTTGAGGGTTAGTGACTTTAAGGAGCCCCCCACTCCCCTCACATTCAAGGATGCCACAATCATCTTTTCACCCTAGCCAAGGATTTCTGAGCTCTGAGCGCCCTATGACCAGTTACACCCTCCAGACTTATCAAGTTTATGTTTTCCTTCTCTTTTCCCAATTTCCTTGCACTCCTAGTCTTTAATGGAGAGAAATCATTTTCCATGCCTCCTAGTACTGCCCCTTTTAACAAAGCATCCCCACCCCCTGACCACTGGACAAAGTACACCTAGCCCCCTCCGTCTTCCCAATATTTTCACCAGGGTTAGATAAAATCTCCCCACCAGCATAAATTGGTAGTGGCGAGCGGGTTAGTACCTCCCAATAGGATGGTATGAAGGTTAGTAAGTTTTCCTCCACTTCCGACATCACAATCGGATCCAAACAAGTATCAATTTGCATAACTTCTGAGGGTCCCGTAACCATTCTGTCAGACCCCTCCTCAGGAGAAGCAATCAAACTAAACTCTCCCTTCCCTTCTAGTCTAACTCGACTACTACCTCCAGAAAGACCCGAGGCCACATAATTATAGGTCTGGTACATATCCCCCTCAAACGTCTAAGGTCTCAGAGAGGTAGACAGTGGAGGAGAATCCACAACATTCCCCTCCCGAGCAGTTTCCCCCTGTGAACTCCCGACTCCCGAAACCAAAGAAAAAAAACCTGCCATTTCCCCTACAGAGTCACCCTAATTCGAAATATCGTTTACTTCTCCAATCGGAACCGGTATCCCCCCTTTCCCCTGCACCGCTGAAAAACTCACAACCAAGCCCTCCTCACCCAAACGACCACCAGCCGACGGGTAGTCATCCCCCACACCCTGAACTTGACACCCTAAGACATCCAGCCTACCCTGTACTCCAAAGACCTCAGGAAAGACCTCCCCAATATATAAATCCTCAACCCCCATCCCTCCCTTAATGGGTAGTGTTTCAGACAGGGATTCCAACACTAATCCCAACCCCACAAGGAAATTTAGAATAGACTGATTAGTAAAATGATTAGAAAGGCAGTATGTTAACTTACCAAATTCAACATCGCTATCTGCTGCCTGAGTAGTAATCCAGTCTCTCCGAGCTTCCAAATATTTTAGTTTGTCACTAACTGTCAGCATTGATAGCCCATCCTCAAGTGAGTGCTCGTGATTAATTACTCCCGCACATTGATGACGCAAATGACTAGTCACCTGACACCTCGAACATAAAAAAGGTATACCATCATAATCCAGACACTGCTGAATCTTCAATGCTTGCCAATTTATAACAATCTCCTCAGGTAAACCATCAAAGGTATCCATTTCTACCAGGATCTTACCCATCCGTCGATCACGACCCCCCAAATGTTTCATATCCACATGCATAAACTTCCCAATTGTATTCCCAATGATTTTGAATGCCTCTAAACTCCACAGTGCTAAAGGACAACCTGGTAATAGCACCCACAAGTGTCTAAACCTAAAAATCTCCTTTTCTGGGTTGAACTCTAGATGCCAGCATTTCAACATCAAGCTTCCTGCATTAACCACCCATATCTTCTAGGGCACCCTCTCCGCGTCTTCCGAGTTCCTAAACAAGAAACAAAACCATCCCTTCATCAATATATAAGTCTCCAACGAATAATCTAACAACGGTCCCCAATTTCCCTCCACCCAAGCATGAACATCCTTTGCCCCCAAGGCCCAATAACCAAATCTTCCCACCAGACCTCGCAGGGCAAAATTACCCACAACTTCCATCCCTATATCTCTGCCCAATGTCACAACCGATTTATTTTTCTTTGCTTTCCACCCTCTGAGCCCTAAAGCGGGCCTTTTCTCCTCTCGACTGCTAAAACAACCAACACTACCCCCACCACCCACACATGGATTCTCCCCTAATTCTGACGCAACCGCTCCACCGCTTCCCACCGCCTCTTGTAAAGAACTCCCACCACACCCCTTCACTCGCTCCGTTAAGTTAGAGTAAGTTCCATCTGCGCACCCTCGACCCCTCAACTCTATGTCATGGAATCCTATGAGGCAATGCTTTCCACCCTCCGACTTATGCTCCTGCCTTACCACCTCATGCTTCTGCAATGAATGATCCGACACACAATCCTTCTCTGCCTTGGTCTCCCCCTCACATGCAGATTCCCTAGAAAACAAATCATTTATGACGTCTATGGACCTATATTCCACCGGATCGTCCGATAGTACGCCAAGTGTCCCTTTGTCTGTACTGCACGCCCACTCAACATCCACTAACATGGACTTCCTACCCACCAAACTTAAATTCTTTTTGTACAACATTAGTTCTTCTTTGTACTCCGCATCGGGTTTATACATACCTTTTAGGCTCCACCAATGCTCCTTCGCTAGATCCACCAGCGAGACACTTGCTCCGATCGACATATCATCAAGGAAAAACCAATTCAACCCTAGACCTACACTAGCCCCTTCTCTCCTTCCGCCACTTCACCACTTATCCTTTAATGTGGCCAGACTTTTATTTACATATAACAACATTGTATATAAAAACTTTGAAAAAAGTTGAATATTTACTTTTATAAATATAAAAACCGTTATAAATGGTTGAATTTGGTAAAATTTTATAACAAATTATAATCACTCATAATTTATATCCATGAATAAAAATAATTAAAACTAAACACATTTTTTTATGAGTCAAATTAGTTTAAATAAACATTCTCTAAATCATTAGCATTACTTTTTTGCCATAGAGATCATACACTCTTGCCATCATCCGCATTTTCTTCCTTATAACGTTTTGCTTCAAACATGACATTCTTTGTCTCCCAAATAATAAAGGTCCATCCCACCCCTAGGATTAATCGAAGATCTCTTACCAAATTTGAGGGTTTTATCTTATGCCCTCTCTGTTAAGTTTTTTAAGGTTCTTATGTTGCGGGTGCGTGCATTGGAGGTTATGACTCGCGGAGATATGTAAATACTAATATCTCAATAGTTCCTCCGTTTTGGAAAAGTTTTGTGGAGTCCGAAACACAAGCTCACGGATTCCATAGGAGTTGCGAAGCTTTCCCGTTCTGGATACACTCTCTAGATCTGTTGCCGAGCTGTGGACGTAAATTCACAGAGCTATCTCTTCCACAACGATAGCTTTACAAGAGCGGAGAGCAGTTGGGTAATAAGAAGCAATCGATCAAAAGGAGTAGGACGATGGATCTGGACGAATGGATTCAGAAGGTCAAAGATGGACAGCATCTCATGGAAGATCAGCTCAAACTTCTCTGTGAATATGTGAGTGCTTGTTGCCTTTTGCTTTTCAATCCTAACCCAAATACCTCTGTTTTTCGTTTTTTTTTTTTGGTTTTTCACCCTATTTTCAGATGATGTTACCACAGTACAGTACTGAAACCATATGGGCTATGGAAAACCTTACGGAAATTATGAATTGTAATATCCATAACCCAAAATATGAAACTGACGGTAGCCCCTTTCCATGAATGTGCCATTGGCAGTCATGGCCCAAAATTACGAGATAACATGCTCATTAGATTATTCGTGAACTGTTCCTTGAAAAGTAAACATGGATTCGTTTTTCATAAAATGAAAGAGAGAGAGAATCCTATCTGATTTCTCGGACCTTATTCTGAAGCTCGATCCTTTTAAGCCTCTATCCCCAACTAGATTGGAGATGCCGACAAGATTGAAGATACTTTTGATTTTGATCCGGTGAAGTGCAGGCATCAAGCGTAATTCCATGGCTATTATGTACCCATATTGTCATCGTGGTTTGTGAGGTCAAAAGATACCATCTACATGAGAAGGCATCGAGGGTAGGATAGAGGATATTTAAGTCGCCCTACATGTCTAGGCATTGGCCAATGAGTCCTGTGGCAGATCGCAGGCCTTGGAATTTGTGCATTAATGACCAAATAATATTTCCATCCATAGAGGGGACTTAAGAGCTTTCTAGTCTTTGAAATGCCTGTCACTGTGATAGACAGAAATGTGATAACATTCTCATGTCCGAAAGTAAACATGTAGAAGAAAACTAAAGAGGTTTATGGCTAATTGTGATCTAGTGGCAACTACTGTTAAAGCAGGGATGCAGTTATCAACGCTTAAAGTCTCAAAGCCATTGGATGCAGTATTGTAAAGGTAGCTAGTAGGGAGTCTATGATTTATCTATCTTATCACTACCAACCTCTAAACTAGATTTGGGCTATGTTGTTGGCACTGTTTCACGGTTCATGACTTGTCACAGTGATTTTTCACTGTAAGGCAGCAAAAGGAATCCTTAGGTACCTGGAGGGAATATTGTGCTATGGTCTTGATTTTCTTTATAATGACAACTTCGTATTGGTTGGGCACACTGCTTGAGACTGGACAGGATGCATATATGGAAAAAATCTATCACAGGTTACTTATCCAGCATGGGGTCAAGAGTAATTTCATCGGTCGGTAAGAAGCAACTAACCATTGCATTGCTCTCCGTAAAAGCAGAATAAAAAGCAGCAATCAGTGCAACTTGTGTAGAAATATGGTTCAAGAGGGTTCTTTGTGATTCGAACCTTCAAAAAACTCAAGCTACACCTCTCTTTTTGATAATCAGTGTTATTTAACTAACAAAAAAATCCAATATTTCGTGCCATAACCAAGCATATTGAGATCTATCCCCATTACATGTAAACAGCAAGTAGAAAATAAACAAATTTAAATGTTATATTACAGGACTGCATACCAGCTAACAGATATTTTCACGAAGGAATTAACCCAGAAGAGTTTGAAAGGTTTAGGGAAATGCTTGGTGTAAAGAAAAAGAAAACGGTCATTTAGGATGGGTGATAGAATACTTAATGTCCATTTTAGTAGGTTCCCTGTTTTGGTAAAAATAGGCATGTGATTTAGAATTAAAAGTGTGCTTATTGCACCCAGAGAGTCAGGTGCATTCTACAGCCCAGTATAAATGAGATGTGTAATGTAATATAACAGGGACGTGGCATAGGAAGGTGATTTTTTATATTAAATTTTAATAATATTTAAGTCGTCTTAATATCTTATTGCAAAGCGAAGTGCACTTTAAAATCTGATATGGATGAGATGTGTAAAATAAAGTAATCCTAATAAACTAAATGAAAGAAAAATGAGATCCATAATGTAAAAGTTAAAAAAAAGCCAACCATTATAATATAAAATACAAAAAAGACATGACGTAAAATAAACCAGAGTAGATCTATCATCTTTTAAGTACATAAAATTTTCTATTCCATTTTTTTTGATCTGTCTTGTTGCTTAATAGATCCGAGGTTAAAATGGATCTATGCTGGTGCAAGAAAAGCTAGGCACTATTTTAGGATAGGACAGAATAATCATAAGAATGACATGCATTTTGTTTTGTGGAAAAGGCAATGCTGTGCAACTTTTTCTGGGGTGCCTAACCTGTTTTATTTGAGAGAAATCTCAGCTTTTGGATCAGAATTGGTTGTCCAGATTTTTTCCAGGTTAGGCATTTTCAGGTAAGATGAAGATTCTCTTGAGGTCAGTGTTAAAATTGATAATTTGATATGCTAACTGAAGCTCTCCTTGTAAATGTAGGGGGGATAACCTGCCTGCTCAAGATCTGGTTCCATGATATAAAATAAAATCTTGAGGCACTCTTTATTGTTTAGTAATGAAACATAATATGCATTTTTCCCGAAAAAGAAAAAAAAAACATTGGATATTTCAATAGACTATTTTGGGAAGGGCGGTAGATCTCTCTTTATCTTCAATGACCTATTTTTAAAACAATTTTGCATTATAAATAAGTCCCTTGAATCATTGAACATCATTGATTTGAAGTGAGATTCCTTTTCCATGGTGTGCCTTGTCTTGTGGAGGGTGTGCTCTGTTAAACCGTCAAAAGCTCGTTTTCAGTTTCCACCAAAGTAATCAGAACTGGAAGCGGAACTGGCTGAGGCTCAGATCAGTATGGCACCGGAACTGGTTGAGGGTCAGACTGATATGGAACTGGAACCGGCAGGTGAACTGGTTTGTGGATCTACTAAACTACATAAAATATGCAAAATTTAATAAAAAATAAATATATTTGTAAGAACTAGCAGAAGGAATATACACATTCTTTATGGAACATAATAGTTTCTCAGTACAAAACAGAAATGAGAGAGATAAGAAATATTTTATTTGTTTCAGCAGAAAATTACAAAAGAAATTGCAGACTTCTTACAACCCTGTCATTCACAATGGAAACCCGTACTGCTGTAGCTCGTATGGACTGGTACAGATCGGGCCTTTCCTTCTCTACCCGATATGGCTCTTGCTTGTCCTTTGTTTGCAGTCTTGGAGTGCCACTAAGTGTCAATGACCCTGCTCAGTCTATGCACCTGTGCTAAATTGTATGGAAAGGCAGCCATTATTCTCTCATGCCAGATGTGGGTTGCCCAGGGCCGCACTGGCTAGTCTGCTCACTGTTCTGTGTGTGCCCCGCCTGCCTCCTCTCATATTCGAATAATAATACTGCTAGGAACTTGCCCTTTTTCTTTTCCTTAGCTTAGGGTTTGTGTGGGCCCTCTACTCGTAGAAGATCCCAGCCATTGGATCTTTTACAAGATCAATGGCTGGGACTTATTCTTTTATTGACACAACTTAAAGTTTCACTTTTACCTTTCCTCACTGATTTTCTTAACACTCCTTCTTACTGAGGAATGGGTTTTCCACAACACCCAATTTTTCTCGAAAATATTCAAACTTTCCCTTTAGCAATCATTTGGTCAGGATGTCTGCAACTTGTTCATTGTTGGGAACATACTGAAATTTTACCACCCCTTTTTGTACTTTGTCCCTGATGAAATGATATCTGATTTCAATGTGCTTGGATCTATCATGGAAGACTGGATTTTCAGATAACTTGATACTAGATGGTAGATACAGCTTTGATTATCACAGAATATTGTGGTGGGATCCAAATCTAAGTCAAAAAGATCTACAAGAATCTTCCGAAGCCAAATGGCTTCACAACTTGCTTGCTTGGCTGCCATATACTCGGCTTTTGCTGAACTCTGAGTGCAACTGATTTTTGCTTTCTGCTGTACCACAATATCATGCCTGAACCTAGGCTGAAACAACTACTAGAGGTACTCTTCCTGTCAGCTGTACTTCCATCCCAATCTGAATCAGAATAGCGCACCGGATTGACTTGATCTCCCTGTAGGTATTGAAGGCCAAATTCTATTGTGCCCTTCAGATACCTCAAGATGTGTTTTGCTGCAACCCAATGATTTTTCTTGGATCTACCAGATGTCGACTGAAAGTGTTGACAGCGAAACATATATCAGGCCTAGTATTGGTCAAATACATTAAGCATCCAATTAATTGTCTGTAGATGGTAGGATTCACCTTGTTTGACTCGGATGAACTTAATTTCTTGAGATTAGTAATCATGGAGGTGGTCATGGGTTTCCAGTCCTCCATCCCAAATCTTTTAAGGATCTCAATTGCATACTTTCCTTGGCCCAGGAAAGTCTCACCCTCTTGCTGCCAGATATCAATCCCAAGAAAGCAGTGCATTAAGCCTAGGTCCTTCATTTCAAACTTTTTAGCCAGATCTTTCTTGCAAGCTGCTATTAAAGTTTCTGCCCTTGATAGAGAGATCGTCCACATATAGTACAAGAATGAGGATGTCCTTTCCTTTTATAAGGAGGTATAGATTTGGGTCGGCATCACTCTTGATAAATCTAGTACTTTGTAAGTAGCTGTCAATCCTGGAGTACCACGCTCTGGGTGCTTGTTTGAGTCCATATAGGGCCTTCTTTAGACGATAGACATGACTTTCTTTGTTGTGAACCTCAAAACCCCTTGGTTGTTCCAGATAGACCTCCTCTTCAATGTTCCCACTGAGAAATGCAGTCTTAACGTCCATTTGATGTATTCTCCACCCTATTTGAGTGGCAATAGAGATGATTGTATGAATGGAAGTGAACCGGGCTACTGGGGCGAAAGTCTCTTCATAATCCACTCCTTCCTTTTGAGAGAAGCCTCGAGCAACAAATCTGGCCTTGTGCTTGTCAATGCTTCCATCCGTTGCATGTTTTATTTTGTATATCCATTTGGAGCTGACTACAGATTTGTTCAGGGGTCTGGGTACAATTTCCCACACATTATTCTTTTTTATGGAGGCATATTCTTCCACCATGGAATCCCTCCAGGGCTTCCTTCCAATAGCTTCTTCAAAGCAGGTTGGTTATGATTCAATCATACTACTCATGAGGGCAACTGTTGAGATTTGAGTACCTTGGAAAGTGGTCCCCTTGTGTTTGTGAGCTTCTAAACACATGTGAGAAGTACTTTGTACCATGTACTTTATGTCTAATTTCACTTTAACTTAGGAGATTAAGTCAAAAGTGAAATTTGGTCATTTTAGCCTAAAATGACAATTAATTCACTTTGTGGGTGAATTAAGGGGCATAAAGTGAAACTATGGAAACTTAAGTAAAGTGGGTTTTGAGTTGGGATTTTTTTGAGATGATCTCAACCATTGATTAGGGATGAGATGAGATGATCTCATCCACACATATTTTAGGTTTCCTTATGCTTCCTTAAGGAGGGCGCAAGGGCAAAGGAGAGCTAATTATTCTTTGTTATGTTCACCAAGAGAGTTGGGAGAGGAGCATGAGGATGAGGTTGGATGCATTGAGTGAGGAAAGCTTGGGCACCCACATTCATGGTGGTAGCTAGCAAGCTTAGTCCTTCATTTATTTGTGGAGTTAGTTCTTGTTAGGAGGAGGGCGAGGAAGAGGGCACATAGCTAGCAGGGAGGACTTGCAGAGGTCAGTTTGCCTTGAGGACAGTTTCAGTGGAGAGCTACAACACAGATTCAAAGTACTGTGGGAGGGTTTCTCCATCAGAGCTTCGAATTGGCAGAGAGCTTCAGTTCAGTGGTTTTGGCAACTTGTGAGGAGGGCGCAACATCCTAGGGCGCATCTTCTTCATTTTGACTTGTGTTTCAGCTTGGTTCAAGCTGCTATTGTATCTGGTTCATCTATTTATTGTACTTGTTGTATTCCACCTTCTTTTCTCCACATTTATACACTCAGATTCCAAACTGGTTTTCTCCCGGGGGGGGTTATCCAGGGTCATGTTGACCAAAAATACCTGTGTTCATTTTCATGTATGCTAGTGTTTAAAACAACATTATTTCAGCTCTAAAAGATCTCTAGGTGTGTTATATAGCTTATGGTATGCATGTGCTAACATCTTGTGACAAAACTACATGCTAGAGCACCTATATGTATTATGGCCTATGTAACCATAACAGAACAACAAAGAAGTTACTGAATAGTTTGCTGTTATAAAACAACAACAAACCCTTATTTGATAGTTGAAACTTAGAGCCAACTTGAGGTCAAAGACAAACCTAGTTGGCAATCTGTTAGGACTTGGAAAATCTTCATGGTATCAGAGATTGGTGGCTGATTTTTGCTGAGTTTTGGACAACATCTTGTTGGACTGTTTTAAACATCTTTTGGCAGATTTTGTGGACAACCATTGACTGAGTTTAGTGGCAGCTTGTTGGCAGAATTTTGTAGAGAGTTGTAGAGCAATTTGTGGACATTTTCGTCAGTCTCTTTTCACACCTATGTGGTAGGAGCGAGGCTAATTTTTCATGACCTCTTTTCACACCTATATTGCTAGGAGTGAGGTCAATGTTCGTTTGCCTCTTTTCACACCTGTGTTGATAGGAGTGAGGCAACGTTCCTTTACAGTTGCAACATCAGTTTGAGTGCAGAGGGCATTGATGTCAACATATCAGATGCGTGTGGAGGATAGGCTAGCTGGAGCTAGCAACTGGTCGCTTTGGAAGGCCAGGATCGTCTTTGTCTTAGAGGACCTCGAACTATGGGATATTGTTGAGGCGACTGTTCCTATTCCTCCTGCTACTGCTCTCGTCTTGTTAGCGGAGTTCAGGAAGAGGAACAACAAGGCAAAGAGGACGATGTGTAATGCAATGAGGGATCATGTCATTCCCCACATGACTGGGAAAGCCTATGCATTTGAGATGTGGGCATCTCTTTGCAATCTTTACCAGAGCTCTAACCAGAACTGGAAGATAGTTCTGTATGATCGACTTAGGGGCATTAGTATGCTCCAGGATGAGTTTGTTAATTCTTTCCTTGGCCGATACACCCAGATTAGAGACAAGCTTGGAGCCGTTGGAGAGGTGGTGGACCTAGATTCTATGGCGAGGACAACCTTAAACAACTTCACCAAACCATGGGGTCCATTTGTTCGTGGCATTGTTGCCAGGGAGATCATGCCCACTTGGGAGAGATTGTGGGATGATTTCGTTTAGGAGGAGACTAGATCAATGAGATTTCTGTGGTGAGGGTTTTCAGTAATGTTCAGAAAAACCACAGTGTTGCTAATGGATTGTTGACGTTTCGGATCCATATCAGGATCCATCTTTAGGACAAGAAGCTTGGGTTATAATTGAAGAGAGAAGCTTCATATACATACTAAAACAACATTAAACTTATATCAGAGGCTTCTGGACAGCATCAAACATTGCAGGGTGATGAAGACCTTGCTCTTTGGACAAAGGGCAAGAAGAAAACCGACAGGGGAGGTCGACAGGGTCCCAAGTTTGGGGCCCCGCCACAGGGAGGGAGCAGCGGTGGGCAGAAGAGAGACATGAGTACAATGAGATACTTTGCTTGTAGGGAGATGGGTCACTATGTAGGACAATGTCCCAAGAAGAAGAAGAAGCAACATGATGTTTCA
>ML839489.1:83553-102029 GCA_009831015.1 Picea engelmannii | reverse complement strand
CACTTTTCGAATATAACACCTGTGACTGGAGTGACCTCTAGTAACCCTGTTTACCCCTCTTTGGCCCTGGCTATAGTCTAACGGGGCGGTTTAGACCATTAAGCCTCCTCTCTGGAGCTCCTATTTGGAAAGGGACATTACACAACCCCCTTAGGTCAAGCTCTGTCGGGGTGCCTCTGCAAGACGTCCTCCTTCTCTCCTGTGCAAACCCCTCTGTCCGTTCTTTGCCCCTTGCTGGGGTCTCAGCATCCATCTGGTGGGCTCTTCAGCCCCATGGAGGTCCGAACTGATCATCTCCCCATGTGTACTGGTCGAACATGGTACCTGTTCATCGGGCATGATCCTGCATATCAACAACTACGCCCTCCATGGGCTCATATGTCACAGGGATCATAGCAATGTCAATCATATCTCATCATCAATATTATTAAACATGTGCATAAAACCCCTATTACCCCAGTTAAAAGCTCAAAGACATTATACAAGCCTGAAATACAAGTTTGGAGAAAGTAATAGGGCGTCCTATTGGGCTAGTGTCCACTGGAAGAGGAAAGTTTTCGGAAGAGACTTCATCCGTGCCATGTAAGTGGGTGATGTGGATAAGGGATGTCCAGGCAAGTGGGTGCAGTGAGAGCAGAGGATGCAAAGTTTTACCTGTGGGTGCCTTTGTAGAAGGCAAGCTGCACCTGTCCTGGATGCAATTTTTTCCAAGCCCATTCATGCCTTTTATTCTTTATTGCTTTTTCTTCAAGAAGTTAATCAGGGGACACTGCCCTGGCGTGGTGACTACTGGTGACAACGTTACCCACAATTACTTTTACAGAAATGAGAAGGGTGGCTCGTGATGAGACCCCTTTCTCTTGGCCATGCAACCAAGAGTCACTACCCTGGCGTGGTAACCAGCTGGTGGTAATGTCATATTGCTAGGTACCCATGGACCTAATAGGCTGGCTTGTGATGAGACCCCCTATCCTCTGACTAGGTCTTGTTTTTTTTTTTTTATTGGGTCCCTCTTGTTTCTTGCTGAGAAGCCTTTTACTGCTTTCTCGGGGATCCCTGGGCGAAGCATCTCGAGGTTCTATTTTTTAGGCTTTTATCTTTTGCCAGCTTGCTTTTACCTTCTGGGCCTTTAGCCCCTTCTTCCCACAAGGTAAGGTGCAATACTCAAATGATAGGTCAACCCAGTGCCCGAACAAGTGTAATGGGATAGATGAGCGGGAAACAAAATGAAAAAGTGGTGCTATGACGGGAGTGGACGATGGATTTTCAGAAACCCCCCCAGTGGCAAACCAAAACCTACGGACACAGGCTTACTAGGGCATCCTGTCATTCCCTCCAGACATGGTCAAGTGGGCAAGTATAAGATCCAAGCATTTGTTAGAAACAAAAGGAATTAAATACACATATTCAAAGGTTTTGATGATCAGAGTGACACATACCATGATACCCGGACTCATTACCTCATGGAGCAAGAACCATCTCTGACACAAAACCAAGCCGATGGTGATGGATGATGTTGTTGCTGGCAAGGCAGAGACGCTGAAAAAGGAGAAAAGATGGGCCCTCTAGGGCCATGCTAAAGTCGCTCTGGCTCTCGGTACTCCATGTTTAGGACCTATGGGCCTCGAGACATGATCTTCTAGTTATCCCTAAAAGTGGGGGATAACAGCTCCAACTCTAGATCAGATAACCCTGCAAGCAACATCCAAATCCACACTGCTTCACGGGTTGCAACACTGGCTGCATTATGAAATATCCCTGATCCAGCTGATCTGGATATCTACTGCTGATCTAGTGTTTTGTGTCTCAGATCTGATACTCTGGGGGTTTTGGATGCGTTTTGTCTTTCAAATCTGATACTCTGGGGGGTTTTGGATACTTTTAAGTTATGTGTTTGAGATGCCTTGTGATTGTCGCATGTGTGTGTCATACATTATGGTTTAAACAATATACATATGATGCATGCGGAAATAAGGAACAACAACCTCCCAATAAGATGTATTATGAGATTAAGCAGGAAAATACAATGAGATACTGGAAATATAGAAAATAGTCCTCAGTTAGATCTCATGGATCGTCACTGGAATACAAGCAGATAACACAAAATACCCGTGATCGGAAGATGAAGGAAGATTTGATGCATGCATAGATAGATCGACAAAATCTGCAATTCTGGAGAAGCACGGTAACCGCTGCAAATTGGAAAACTCATCCTGAAGGATATAACCGTCGGAATGAGCTGGAAACTGTGTCAACAGAAGCGCCCTAGCCTCTAGGCTGATCCTGGTGACTGTTGGACGAAAGATTCGCCCTCTGAAGCTCCAAATCTCACGCCCTGGGGGTCTGCACACCTCCTGGGCTCTCTGAGTGTGCCCTAATGATTCTACCAACGAAATCTGCTGCTATATGTCTCAAAATGTGCGTCCTAGCTAATGCTAAACTAGGTCGGAGGGGTTTCCTCGGATCTGATCCAAAACTCCGTCTAGAACCCCAACTGTGCTTCCTCAAGAGCTGTGCACTGTATGGCTGACTGCTGCACCCTGAAGGATTCCACCGTCAAAATCTGATCACAGGTGGCTCAAACTATGTGCCCTGGCTGGATCTCAACTGGGTCGGAAGGGATCTGCAATATAAACTTTGATCTCGTGCGGCTACAAAAACCCTCTCTCTGACCTTGCGCCCTCACTGGCTGAGCTGTGCAACACTGCAAACTAGATACTCCTGAATCGCACGGTGAAATACCTGGATGGTATCTCCGATAGGCTAGGGTGTGTCTCTCAACACCGAAACCGATCAATGGTGGTGGTTTCCTCTAGAAATCCACAAAACAGTAGAAGGTTGAATCTCCTCCTCCTCTGGGAACTCTCTCAACATCAAATCATAACATAGCATAATGAGGAATTAGGTCGAATTCCTCCCTTTATACTCTTCTCGATCTAAATCACCGTTGACCTCACTTAAGCTAGGCGCTTTTCCTCCTAAGGTGAGTAATTAATTAATTAAGTCCCCCCCCTTAACACCTTTTCATTCTATTTCTTCATTGACTTAGGCTTAAGTGACATTTCTTATGTTTTTTTTTTGGCTTAATTCATCGTTTAGCCATCAATTCTCCCTTATTTCTCCTCTCGTTCCTTGTTTATGCCCGACTATAGTCTACGGGAACAAATATACTACTAAGTCACTCCCTGCTGGCCTACTCTTGGGAACGGGACATCACAGTCCTCCCTTCCCGAGATTGCTTGTCCTCAAGCAACATCAACCTGGGTGATGCAAAATATGCTCCCCCTCCCACGTGGCATCCTCCACTGGAAGTCCCCTCCATCTAACCAAGCACTCCCTGATGACCCTGCTCCTCAACCTGCGCTCTTTCTGCTCGAGCACCTCCTCTGGCACTAGGTCCAACTGGCCCTCCTCATCTAAGGGTGGCAACTCCTTTGAAGTGCTGATTTGTTGTCCCACTACCTTTTTAAGGCAAGAAACGTGAAATACGTTATGAATCTTGCTACCTTCTGGTAGCTCTAGCTCGTATGCCACCTCGCCTACCCTCCGGATGACTCTGTATGGCCCGTAAATTCTCGGCTTAGTTTCTCTAGTTCGCTCCTCTACAAGGAAGATTGTCTGTATGGTTGTAACTGCAGAAAAACCAAGTCCCCTGCCTTGAAACTGCGCTCTACCCTCTGCCTGTCTACATAGATATTTTGTTGGTTCTGTGCTGCCTGCAAGTTTTCCTTCACTGCCTGCAGAATCCCGTGGCTCTCCTCCACCCAATCTTTGGCCCCCGAGACCCTTCTATCCCCAAATACAGTGTCCACAAAAGTGGGTGCATCGTATCCATACAATGCTCTAAATGGTGACATCTTGATAGACATATGGTGAGTCGTGTTGTAACAATACTCACCCATGTGCAACCACCTCACCCATGTGCGTTGTTGTCCTCCCACATAGTTCCTTAGATACCCCTCCACCCATTTGTTGACAATCTTTGTCTGTCCATCTATCTATGGGTGGTAGCTGGTACTTGTGGCTAGCTTTGTACCTGTCAACCGAAAAAGCTCCTGCCAAAATGCACTGATGAAGCGCCCATCTCTATCACTGACTATCTGCCTAGGTAGGCCGTGCAACCTGAATACCCCTCTGAAAAACAACTCTGCTACCTGTATGGCCTTGTAGTCCGTGGGTATGGCAAAGAAATGTGCAAATTTGGTTAGCCTGTCGACCATCACAAATATACAGTCCCTGCCCTGCACTCGAGGAAGGCCTGTAATGAAATCCATAGAAATGCTCTCCCATTTCTGCTCTGGAATGGGTGGAGGCTGAAGTAACCCTACTGGGTGTGTCTGCTCGGACTTGTTCTGCTGACAAGTCATGCACTCCCGTATGTGCTTTAGTACATCATCCTTGAGACCCTTCCATGAGAATCTCTCCCTGATCTGCCTGTAAGTTTTGAAGTACCATTGGTGCCCTGCTGCAGGTGAATCATGACACACCTTTAGAATCTTCGCCTTTAAGGTAGATTCTGGAACCAAGTAGATCCGGTCCTTGTAGAAAATGACATCATCTAGTACCCGATATCTATCATCAACCACCTGTCCATCCATCACCTCACAAGCAAATTTGTTTTTGGAGTATTCTACCAACAAATATGCTTTCCAATCTGTGCAAATGTCCATCATCGAACACCTTGGTGGCCTCTTGGACAAGGCATCTGCTACGACGTTCCTTTTTCCCTTGATATACTCAATGTCAAAGTCAAAGGCTTGGATCTTCGAGACCCACTTCTGTTGTCTCTCACTAAGGTCTTTCTGCTCCAGGAAATACTTGAGACTGTTGTGATTAGTCTTCACAACAAATCTGCTACCCACCAGATACTTCCTGAATTTGGTTAAGGCGTGCATGATTTCTAGCATATCCTTGTTGTAAATAGAGTAGAGTCGCTCCGACTCGCTGAGCTTCATGCTCTCAAACACAATGGGATGGCCTGCCTGCATCAACACTGCTCCAATCCCCACCCCCGATGCGTCGCACTCCAAGACGAACGACTGCGAGAAGTCCGAAAGGGCTAGAACAAGGCATGTGCTCATAACCTCCTTCATCTTCTCAAATGTCCACTGAAAGGCACCCTTCTTTGTCAAATCTGTGAGTGGTGCTCCTAACTGTGAAAAACCCCTGACAAACCTCTTGTAATAGCTGCACAACCCAAAGAAGCTCCGCAACTCTGTCACACTCCTGGGTGTTGCCCAATCCAAAATGGCCCTGAACTTATCTTGATGTACCTGAACCCCCTGTGCACTGATGATGTGGCCCAAGTACATTAACTCTGTCATTCCGAACTCACACTTGGACTCTTTGGCATATAGTGACTGCACCTCCATGATGCTCAACACCTCATCCAAGTGCCCCATATGCTCCTGCCATGTCTTGTTGTAGACCAAAATGTCATTGAAGAAAACCAAAACTGATTTCCTCAACTGCCCCCTGAATATGTGGTTCATGCAAGACTGGAATGTAGCTGGTGCATTGGTCAGGCCGAATGGCATAACCAAAAACTTGAAATGGCCAAAATGGCACCGAAATGTCGTCTTCTCTATGTCCTGCTCTCTGATGTTGATCTGATGGTACCCAAAGCGTAGATCAATCTTTGAGAAGAAAACTGCCCCATGTAGCTCATCCATCAACTCGTCAATGCGAGGGATAGGATACAGGTTCTTGATGGTTTTCTTATTCAAGGCTCGGTAATCGATGCACATCCACATGGTACCATCCTTCTTCA
The DNA here is from genome assembly GCA_009831015.1 of Picea engelmannii. NCBI lineage: Eukaryota > Viridiplantae > Streptophyta > Pinopsida > Pinales > Pinaceae > Picea > Picea engelmannii. The sequence continues at coordinate 96,259 of ML839489.1, read as the reverse complement.
GGACTAAGACAACTGAAGAAGCGAGTGCACTGCTACTAGGTCTGACGTGTCCCATCGCCAACAATTCCTTGATTGCTTTTTCTATCTCATCGTTAAACCTCCTAGGATGACGATAGGGTGGGGTGATCATGGGTTTGGCCCCCTCCTCCAACTCAATGGTGTGCTCAAATCCCTTGTCCGACTGTCTCCCTGGTGGAATCGAACCAAAAACCTGTTGATGTCGTCCCAACAAGTTCCTGATCTTTGTCTGATACTGCTGTCAACCTTCAGAATCCTTCTGTGTAGTGATCAAGCACTCTGCGACAAATGCTACCTCCCCATGCCTGAAGATCCTCTCCATCCTCTTGGCCGAGACTGTCATGGGTGCTCCTGTCGACATGCCCCTCAGAACAACCCTCTTCCCGTCACTCTCTTAACCCCATCTCCAAGGTTTGGAAGTTGGTGGTGATTTTGCCCAAGGTAATCAACCACTGGACTCCCAAAACCACATCCGTGTCTGATAGGTCAACCACATAAAATGTATCTCTCACAGTGTAGTTGCCCAACTTGATCTCCAAGTCTAAAACTCTGTCTAGACACTCCATTGTATGGCCACTGCTACTATGACATCAAATCCCTCAAACTCCTCTGTCTGAAGGGCCCGTCTCGATACCAATGAAGCATCGATGAAGTTGTGGGTGGCCCCACCATCTATCAAGGTGATTGCTCGTTGCCTTGGAATAGTCCCTTTGATCCGGAGGGTGTCGTACCTGGGAAAACCATAAAGGGTCGCAATGACTCCTCCCTTTGATGGTTTCCATCTGCTAGCCTGTTCAGGAGGCTGTGGAACTACCAGTGTTGGTGGTCTACAGGGAGGATGCTCCTCTGCCTGCTCTGACTCCTCCTCTGAGTTGGTGGATCCACTGTCCTGCTCCTCCTCTTCACTTTCCACACTGTCTGCTGCCACCTCAATATAATGAATCTCTCCCTTGCCCATGCACCTGTGGCCTTGGACCCAAGGATCTTTGCAGTTGAAGCAAAGCTTCTTCCTCATTAGCTCTCGCCTCATCTCATCATCCAACTTCTCCTTGCCCTTCCATTCTCTCTGGAATGGCTTCCTGTCTCGATCCTTCTATGGTACGAAGGGTTTAGTTTTTGGCACTGAGTCTGCCAAATCTCGAGTGTGTAGGATGGCATCGTGCAAGGTGTGAGGCCGGTATGCCTTCACCCATCCTCTCAAGGGTTCTGTGAGCCCCTCTGTGAATAACATGATCAGCCTGGGTTGGAATATATCTGTCATTGCCACTGCTACCCGCTGAAACTCTGAGATGAATGCCTCTGCTGTGCCAGTTTGTCTCACCTGGGCTAGATCTCTGAAATGGATCTCTGGATCCCTCCTGTCAAATCTGTCCATGAGTCTCTTCGTGAACTCCCTGTAGGAGGTGATGTGACTGTGACCTAATGTCACCAATCCATGATGCCACCACTCGTGTGCTTCCCCCTCCAGGTGTAAGGTAGTGAAACTGATGGCCTCTGTCTCGGTCATCTGGTTGAGCTTGTAGTATGTGTCTAGCTTCTGCACCCAAGCTCTAGCGGTGCATTTGGACAATCTGTCGAAAGAAGGTATGGTGAGTTTACCAACTTTCCGGATGAAATCAATGTTATGCCCTTGCTGCTGCTACGGTCCTCCTCTTTGCGGCTCTCTGGGGCGGTTCCTGAGTCTAAGTCCACAATAATCGACGAGGGTCATGTCCTGATGGAAGTCACGGCCCAATACTGCATACTCCCTCCTGTACTCTGCAATGTCCTCTGCATGAGTGGGCGACCTTTGTGCTATCGACTGTTGTGCTGCTACTGGGGGTGCCCTCTGGAAACTGGGAAACAAAGGTCTGGGAATCCTACTCGAAGAGGTGTATGTGCGAGTAGGAGACTGGGGTCTACTGCCTGCTCCTGAGTTCCCCTGTGCTGCATGTGGGGCTTGTGTGCCTGGGGTGCCCACTATAGCTAATCTATCAACCATCTGTGCCAAGGACTGAGTCATGGCCCGCTGACTAGCTACCATATCGCTGATAACCTGCATGAAGGCTGCCTCTGGTTCCATGGGAGCCTTACCACTACCCTCTGGTCGCTCATATTTGTCTCCTAGCATCCTCTTTGCCTCGCGCTCAACCTCACGCTCTGCCCTTCTCTCTGCTTCCCTGTGCGCCTCTTCCTTTTCCTTTGAGTTGGGAGGGAAAGGGGGAAAGTCAGACCTAGGCCTTCTTTCCTTGTGCCTGTTGTAAGTGACATATTTGTCACCTACGTGCTCACGACCCTCTATTGCACTCATCGTCTTTAATCAGAAGCTGGCAGGACTAAAGCTCTGGTACCACTGAAATATCCCTGATCCAGCTGATCTGGATATCTATTGTTGATCTAGTGTTTTGTTTCTCAGATATGAGATACTCTGGGGGTTTCTGGATGCGTTTTGTCTTTCAAATCTGATACTTTGGGGGTTTCTGGATGCGTTTAAGTTATGTGTTTGAGATGCCTTGTGATTGTCGCATGTGTGTCATACATTATGGTTTAAACAATATACATATGATGCATGCGGAAATAAGGAACAACAACCTCCCAATAAGATGTATTATGAGATTAAACAGGAAAATACAATGATATACTGGAAATATAGAAAATAGTCCTCAGTTAGATCTCATGGATCGTCACTGGAATACAAGCAGATAACATAAAATACTCGGGATCAAAATATGAAGGCAGATCTGATGCATGCACGGATAGATCGACAAAATTTGCAGTTTCGGAGAAGCATGATAACCGCTACAAACCGGAAAACTCGTCTTGAAGGCTATAACCGTCGGAATGAGCTGGAAACTGTGTCAACAAAAGCGCCTTGGCCTCTAGGCTGATCTTGGTGACTGTCGGACAAAAGATCCGCCCTCTGAAGCTCTAGATCTCACCCCCCGGGGGTCTGCGCACCTCCTGGGCTCTCTGAGTGCGCCCTAATGATTCCACCAACAAAATCTGTTGCTATATGTCTCAAAATGTGCGCCTTGGCTAATGTTGAACTAGGTCGGAGGGGTTTCCTCGGATCTGATCCGAAACTCTGTCTAGAACACCAACTGTCCTTCCTTAAGAGCTGCGCACTGTATGGTTGATTGCTGCGCCCTGAAGAATTCCACCGTCAAAATATGATGATAGGTGGCTCAAACTATGCGCCCTGGTTGGATCTTAACTGGGTCGTAAGGGATCTGCAATACAATCTCTAATCTCGTGCAGCTACACAAACCCTCTCTCTGACCTTGCGCCCTTACTCGCTGAGCTGCGCAACACTGCAAACTGGATACTCCTGAATCGCACGGTGAAATACTTGGATGGTATCTCCGATAGGCTAGGGTGTGTCTCTCAACACCGAAACCGATCAATGGTGGTGGTTTCCTCCAGAAATCCACAAAATAGTAGAAGGTCGAATCTCCTCCTCCTTTGAGAACTCCCTCAACATCAAATCATAACATAGCATAATGAGGAATTAGGTCGAATTCCTCTCTTTATACTCTTCCCGATCTGATTCACCATTGACCTCACTTAAGCTAGGCGCTTTTCCTCCTAAGGTGAGTAATTAATTAATTAAGTCCCCCCCCTTAACACCTTTTCATTCTATTTCTCTGTTGACTTAGGCTTAAGTGACATTTCCTATGTTTTTTTTTGGCTTAATTCATCGTTTAGCCATCAATTCTCCCTTATTTCTCCTCTCGTTCCCTTTTTGTGCCTGACTAGAGTCTACGGGAACAAATAGACTACTAAGTCACTCCCTGCTGGCCTACTCTTGGGAACATGACATCACACAATATACTCTGCCTCTGTTGTACTAAGTGCCACTGACATCTGCTTCCATGAGATCATGCCTGATCCCAAACTGAAGCAACATCTAGATGTGCTTTTTCGGTCCACTGCACTCCCTGCCTAGTCAGAGTCTGTATAACCTTGCGACTTCACATCTCCATTCGAGACATATCTCAATCCATATCCAACTGTACCATGTAGGTATCTCAACACATGTTTTGTTGCTATCCAATGTACATGTCTAGGCTCAACCATGTACTGACCCAAAGTTTTCACTGCAAAACATGTCCGACATGGTGTTAACTAGGTACATCAAGGATTTGATCAATTGTCTGTACATCGTGGGATCCACCAAATTTGAAGATGAATCACTCAAGAGCTTCAGATTCGTCACCATCTGTGTGGCCATGGACTTGCAGTCCATCATCCTGAATCTCTACTGGATCTCAACTGTATATTTTCCTTGGCTAAGGAAAATCTCATCTTTGTCACACCTCTAATCCGATCAAATCCAGATCCTTCATTTCGAACTTTGAAGCGAGTTCTCTCTTACACCCATCTGTGAGCTTCTCATCCCCTATAAGAAACAAGTCATCCAATATCAAGGGGCAACCATCCCCAAGCTCATAAAAATAACTGTTTGACATATCCTGCTCTAGGTGCCTGCTTAAGCCTGTACAAAGCTTTCTTCAATTTGTAGACATGAGACTCCTTCTCATGTATCTTGTGGCTACTCTATGTACACTTCTTCTAGCTACTGGAGCAAGTGTCTCGTCATAATCTTCTCCCTCTTTCTGGGAGAACCCTCTAGCCACAAATCTATGCTGCCATCTGCGGCATGCTTGATCTTGTAGATCCAGTTGGAAGTCACCACTGACTTCCCTTCTGGTCTCGGAACCACTTCCCACACATCATTCTTCATGATGGACTGGTAGTCTTCCATTATGGTATCCTTCCATACTTGTTGCTTAGCATCTTCCTCAAAACTAGAAGGTTCTGAATCAATAAGTTTACTCATCAATGCCACATAGCTAGAAAACTTGTGTGGTCTCTTGCACTCTCTGGAACTGAGGCAAAATCCGTATCCTAGTCCTTCTGACTGGCTTCCTCCTCTGTCACTGAAACAAGGGAATCCTCCCAGGAGATCTCATATCTCCTCAAAGCCTCTGAAACTTCGATCTAGCCTCCTCAACTCATGGCACATGTCTGTTAGTCCTGGAAGACATCTCTCTCTCCCATCTGAATCTGAGAAGGAATACTTTCTTAATGAAAGTCTCTAAGCCACTGACTCTCTCTAAGATCAGGCTCACTTCGAGTCTGCATGCTCCCTCTAAAGCTTGACTCCCTCTGAATCTATATAATCTCCGGAGCCATCTGCTCCCTTTGCATGTGCTAACCTCCTCTTAAGTTTGATCTCCTATGAACTGTCCCGGGGAGGCTGCTCCTCCCTACTGGATCCTGAGGGTTGACTCCCTCTAAACTCTAGCTCCTTCTGAGCTCGTACTTGGTGGGGCCACCTGCCCCACCACTGGTGGAGCCATCTGCTACTCCTCATGATATGGCTCATCAATGCAGTATATATGTATCCTCTTTGCATCCTGCAAAGTATCACGAGACCATGCTAGTCTCTTCCTGGTCACTGCAACGATTCTGGGTAGGCCCTTCTGGCTCTACTGACTCTTCCTGATAATCTGAAGAGTGATCAATTGAACTAGAGGGATATGTACGGTCATCTTTGAAGCCTTCTGCTCCTTACAATCAATCTCTATATGAGATACTCTGTATCTGCAAAAGTACCCTTCTTGCCAGAAGGTTTTGACTTCGTCCTCTTTCCTTCATTACATGGATGTGTACGTTCATGTACACAACTCTATGTCTGGATAGTCTACTCTATGTCTCATCTAGAAACCGTCTAATATGTTGCCTCTTGCAACTGTCATTATAGCTCCCTCTCAGAGCTATCGCATGTGACCTGCCCAAAACAAGAGAAACAACACGGGAAAACAACAGACAAGAATAATATTCTTATAATAAGAACAATAATAAAAACAAGAATGAGAACAATCGTCATAGTAGCTCCTTCTTAGAGCTATCACTTGTGACCTTGGAACAAGAGAGAAAAACAAAAATACGATAACAAGAAATAAGAACAACACTCTTCCAGTGTTGTGACCAATCATTCCTCCATGGTAACCTGCCCGGAACAAGAAACAAGAACAACAACATCTCCATGGTAACCTCCATGGAATTTACAAGATAAATTGCCTGGAACAAGGTCAATAACCAAGAACATCTCCTAGAGGAGATCAATTTATCTTGTCAACAAGTGCATCATTAATACTGAACAATGAGCTTTTACTTAATGATCATAATACCAACAATATTCAAGTGTTACTAAACATTTGATAGCAATAGCAGTAATAGAACTCTAAAGACTGCTATTTTAGTTACAACACTTACTTAGGTTGCAACAGTATAAAATATCAAACTTGATATGAAAACCTGGAGTCTAGCTGTTGCTGTCCCGTTTGAGTTGTTCTATATTGTAGGTGACATCGTCACCGCTGCCTTCAACTCTTGGGCTTCCTCTGAGTGCACTAGATCTAATATCCCTTTGGATCTACTGTCACTGCTTGGATAAATGTCCTTTTTCCAAGTGTACGTCTCCTACAAACACCCTCATCTTATATACAAGTACACCATCCAACTTTGTCTTCTAATCTGAGACATTACATCAATAAAAACAAGTTAGAAATCTGAATAAGAAGGTTCAATGTCCAGGAAAATGTCAACAAGCCTAAAAACCCTAAAAAATTCAATTTTGACAGAAAGTCAATCTGAGAAGTGCAATAGGTGCGCTAGAGTAGGGCGAGTTGATCAGTGGTGGTTTGGTGGAGTTTGTCCCAATCAACTTTATAACAAGTGCTCAACGAGCTTGACAAAGAAAACTGTGCAACGACAAATCTCAACAATATGGCAAATCTCACGATCTTCCTTCCAGCGGTTAGAATGTTCTGAAGGTAACCAACTCTGACACCATGTTAGATTTTGATTAGTTTCGTTAACATTAGATTTTCTATAGCATTTTTATCTTCTTTTAACATTCAATAATCATATATTGAAATATATAAGCAATAGATAAACAAGCACAAGAAGACACAAAGATTTGTCCTGGGAAAACCCCAAACTCGGGGAAAAAACCCAACCAACTTTTCTTAGAGAGAATCTTTCCAATATTCCAATACAACCATGAACAAGCTCTATTCACAAGTGTAAACCAACAATGAAGAAACCTTGATAACAAATACTTATCTTCTTCTTGTCAAACCCTAGCCAGGGTAGACAACTGAGCAGCACCACAAAACTGGTGCAAGATAGGCGCATCACTAGAGCAAGATAGCGCACCACAAAACTGGCACAACTGGCAACTGGTAACAACAACTGCAACTGTGATTGCAATTGCAACTAGCACGAAGCAACTGGGCAACACCACACAACCTTAGCGCAACTCCTCCAGAGGTAGCGCACAAGAGAAACCACCAAGAGCCACCAAGAATATCCTTCCCCAAGTGGGGCGCACTCTCCAAGAGAACCATAAACCAGAAATAGCAAAACTGCTGCAACTGCCTAGTGCACACTTTAGAAGGAGAACTGTTGACTGTACAAATGAACTGACCCAAACTTGTATTTATACTAATCTGGGCGCCTGTCTGGGGCTGACTTCTTATTCTTGGTCTTCAAATTTACTTTATTATTTCTGTGGGCCGACTTCTCTTTCTGGAAATTGTATTTCCACTTTATTATTGTTTCTTGTGGGTCGACTTCTCTTTTATGGTCTTCTATTTCAATTTATTCTTTTCCGGGGTGTTCTTCAACTGTTCAATGGTCTTCCTTTGACTTCTTGGAATCTTCGTCTTCTCTAAGAAAAGTTGTTTAGGAGGGAATACCTCTCGCAGCTACCAAAACATCAACAAAGGAGTGCCCAACTTTGGTACACTCTCCTTGGGCACCCTCCTTCTTTGATAATATTTGGTGGTTAAATTTGGTCAAGCTTTCATGCGTTGGCACATTTATTGATGAAGACCTAACTACCTTGCATGCTTTACTAGGTCGCTCCACCTTTGAGGGAGTATTGGACTATAGGAGAAGAGTTCAGGCGGCCATGTCTTTACAGGATTTTTGTACTATCAAGTACAAGAATAGGCATAGAGATTTCAGCAGGGGCCCACAGAGTTGGGAGCTTCGGTGGAAAGTTGGGAAGTTGTCCATTCCTTACTTTGATGGATCTAGCAAATCCCCTGCTAGGGTGTGGGTACAAAAGTTGGATACTTATTTCCAACTGAACCCCATGACCGAGTCAGAGGCCATCAAGTATGCTACCTTGCACTTGGATGGAGAGGCCCACGAGTGGTGGTACCATGTGCTAGTCATGTTGGGGCATGCAAATATTACATCCTACTTGGAATTCACTCATAGACTTATGGCCCGATTTGACAAGAGTGATCCAGAGTTGCACTTCAGGGAGTTAGCACAACTCAGGTAGAGTGGGATGACAAATGCTTACATTTCAAAGTTTTAGAGGGTTGCAGTCATGGTGACAAATGTGTCTGAGCACAGGTTGGTTATGCTTTTCACTGAAGGACTATCCGAACCACTGTGTGGGTGGGTTAAGTCCTTCAAACCAGGATCTTTATAGGATGCCATTATTAGGACACAGGGCATGGAGCATGTAGTCCCTAAGAACAAATTTCCTCCTAAACCTTTCATTCCTTAGAAGAACAAAGACAAGAAACCTTTCCAGAAGGAGTGGACCGGGAGAGATAGATTGGATGATTATGAGCGAAGGGAACTAAGGAGAACGAAGCTATGTTTCAACTGCAAGGAACCTTAGGAACCTGGTCACAGGTGTATGGGAAAGGGTAAGGTGCACTATATAGAGGTACTTTCAGATAGTGATCGAGAGGAGGAGACAGGGCAGTCACAGGACAACGAGCATGACAGTCCAGATTGTGCGCAACTAGATGAGGAGATTAAGAGTGGGGCTATTGCCACTCTATTAGGTGTTCCTAGATTCCAAATGACCGCTTTAGGAGGATGACTTAGTAGTCTAACTGATTCTCGTAGGCCATAGTCGATTAAAAAAGGGTAATTATTTGATGTCATTTGGGGGAAAAAGCTACATTATAAAGTGACATTGAGTAGTTAAAAAGTGATTTGAAGAAGAAAGTGAATAAAACCTTATAAAGTCACTTTAATCACTTAATTGAAGGTAAAAAGGTAAAAGGGTCAGCAAAAAGGTGGGAGGGATAAAAGAAAGATGAGAGCTCATTCTCTCATTATGTTGATCATTTTACTAAATTGATTTGGGGAGAGCTCTTGTAGCTTGACTTGTTAGGGTTTTGTAGCAAAACCCTTGGGAAGAGTTGGTTTCGGTGGTGAAAGATTCCACCCAAGCCAATCTAGAGGAAGGATCATTCAAGTTCTTCATGAGATTTTATTGCTGAAGACAATACTCAGACTTGCAGGGTTCGTGGGGCTTTATGGAGGCCGATTTCTACAGTTATTGCGATAGTGTTCACTTGTGGAGGCCGTACCCATCTTGAGGAGGCCATACTTGTCTTGGTGGAGGACGTATTGCTTGGAAGAGGCCATATTTACCACCGTGGAGGCCATACTCTTTGTGAGAGGGCCATATTTCTCTTGGAGGAGCTGATTTCCTTGTGGAGTCAAGTCTTCTATAGCAGCAACAGAGTTCTTGGGCCATATCTTTGCTAGGGAAATTGTACTTCTTGCTGTAGCAACCATATCTTTGTTGAGGGAGGCCCTACTTCTTGTTGTAACAACTACGTCTTTGCTGGGGAGGCCGTACTTCTTGCTGTAGTAGCCATTTCCTTTGCTGGGAGGTCATATTTTTGCTAGAGGAGATGTGAGGCACCATCTTATCGTGTGGAGGAGTCTCATTTTCTTGGGAGAGGTCGATCTGAACCTCTACATTATCCAACTGATGTAATAGATCATAAATGTAATAAAATATAGATCATTTTGTGGTGTCCAATTTAGGGTTACCAGAAGCGCCCTCCCCACTCCACCCTCGGAACCCCGCTCGGAGCGGGTTCGTGATGAGCCATGAAATTACCATCATTTGACATCTTATTTTCCTTCTTTTTAACCGTTTATCATTTTCATATAACCCTGTCTTATCCATTTTAATGCCCATATGCGGGATTTGGGCTCAAGATGTTTTCCAATTGCATTTCTTGATATTTCTTTGGATTTCTGATTAACATTGGGGGAAGTAGCATGTTTTGTATTTAATTTTGAAGTGACAACTCATGTGTGAACAAGTTGTTACAGGGTTTTTCTTTAAAGGTTCACATATTCTTCAAATCAGGGTCATTGCACATCCATTGCCACAGATTCAGAGTCATTAAATGATGATACAGTTGTGGGGTGCTCATGTGTTCAAATCTGCTACATAATCAGACCTGTAGCAGCCTGCTACATAATCAGGCCTATAGCAGTGTAAACGATATATCAACATACAATTTCAGTCCTAGCATTTAATTCCAGCATTGAATATTTTAGTATATGGTTCAACACTTAATATATCTCAGCATATGGTTCCAGCGCTGAATTTATATCAGCAAATGACCATAAATGTATATCAGTTCCAGCATTAAAATTATATTAGCGTAAGACCTTCAGCGTATGCCCACGAATATTAAATTTAATATTTAGCATCTACTATATTTTCAGCATGCACACGTGACAGTCTTAAAAATGGAAACGGGTACACAACATGTGACAATTCAACCAATGAAATCCATGGAATCTGGAGGTAGTTGACTGTTTTAATTAGCTGATATGTAACAATGTACACTTGGGCAAATCATCGAACGGTGGCATCAAAATTGTTCCAAACTATTTCCCAGCATATTAGGAGGGTTGTTGCTCTATACTTAGAGCTATTGAAGTCATTCTCTTGTATATATATGAGTGTGCGCTCTCATAAGCGATACTAAGGAGTGAAGCGTGAGAGCAAGATTGTATAAGAGTTGTTATGAAATCTGATATCTTAATATAAGACTGTTGTTTATGAGTGTTATTCTGATCTTTTGCTGGTGATTTAGTGGAGTGTAAGCACAAGCCTGCTTGTGAGCTAGGGCCCACTCATAGGTACGGCTCTGTGCTATTTAATTTTCTATTCATAACTATTTGCTGATAATTAGATTTATATATGCTGATCAGATTTGTATAGGATTGTTAGTTTATGTAATTTTCATGGTATGCTGAGGAATGGTTATGTGTTGCATAATGGCCACCTGTGCCATGCTGCAGAATCACTAATAAATGTGTTAAGACTCAGATTTATGCAAATTACTGATTTCCTTACTAGTTTTATTTGTGTTTATGATATATGCCAAATCTGTGCTTGTATTTTCTAACCTATAACAGTGTTTGGATAATTATTAATGGAATTGTGGTTTGGAAATCATGTGATCTGCTAATCTAGTCTTGGCATTAGTAGTAGTTTTATTTCTAGCATTTTGATGCATGAATTGAAGTAGGACAGATAGTTCCCTTTGCTTTGGTTTTGTGTGCTGTAGAATCACTTTACCTGTAACCCCACTAGGTGAACACACAAGGGAGTAGGGTTATGAGAGTTCAGAAACCTTCCCTAAGAGGTACCACCAGCTGGGTTGGGGGTTGTAAGCATTGTGACTTCATCTTTTATGCTTTTCTTTTGATGTATGCATGGTTTAGTTTAGTTAGCCTTTTCTGATAGCTTGGTGAAAGTTCTCATTCTGTGTATACTGCACAGAGTGCCTCGCAAGTATAAATTGAACCCTGGGTTGACAAATTAAGTGACAGAGTGTATAGTGACACCAAGTAATTGGGAATCATATTTATACCTCATCATTTTGGTGCCGTTGCCGGGGAGGCACTCAAGGAATTAGGACTTTTTCCTTAGGATCATTATAGGAGCAATACCAGCTAAAGGGAACTCTAGGGAAACGTCGACTACCCCTCTGATATCCCTTGCTCGGGATATTGTGCATTAAAGTCATCATAGGATGCATGAGTTAAGTTAATAATATTTTCTTTTGTGGCACTGTAAGAGCCACCCATGGTACTAATCTCTTTTGCAAGAAGCGTGGAAGGAGGAAGAGTTAATCCACTCGAAGAAAAATCAAGGAGAGGTTATTTGAAGAAGGTATGCATTCTAAAATTCATAATTCTTCCATCACTTTTATTTGGATTGCATTGAAGAACATCTAAGTTTCCTGGGACAAGTGTGGAAAACTGTGACTGTTATTGCACGGTTTGTAGGAAGGGTCCAAAGAGCTTGAGTCAGAGCTTGAAACCGGCGTAACAGGAGCTTCCCCACCCACTGTCACCTCGATGGGGAGCTCTTTCTATTTAGGATGGGCTAGTCCAAGGGAGACGTCCCTATGGCAATCTGGGTTAAAGAAAGGCTAAAGGGTAAAAGACCAAGTCAAGGAAGTCCCTTTCACAGATCGCTGCCCAAGTATTGGATAATCAAGAAGAAGTTTTCCACTGATGACGCACCTGTTTGCGAGACAAGACAAAGAAGACTAGAAATGTGCTTTGCAGTGGGTTAGTACTTCATAAAATCAATGATTATCTTTATCATGTATATATGAGCAAATGATTAAGTGCTATTATTGACGAAGTCAATGATGGCTCAATAAAGACAAAAGGTTAATATCACTTCTTCAATCAAGCATAAGAGCATTCAATGTTCAATATTAAATCCTTGTATCATATCAATAATGCAATAAATATTCCAATTTAGCTCATATACATAATGTTGCTGCGTCACCTATGTATTTTTGTTGCAATGATGTGAAGCTTCAATATTTAG
>ML839489.1:45334-70613 GCA_009831015.1 Picea engelmannii | reverse complement strand
GTGGAATATGAAGACAACTGCTATGGAAACACCTGCTAAAAATAGCACGTCTAAACATAGACATTGCTAAAAATAGCAACTGCATGCATGTCCCTGAAAATAGTCTTATCATAATTGTCTGCATGCAAAGAACCTGGATCTGTACTCTGATTTGACATGCAAGCCCTAAAACCCTAACTGCTAAAAATAGCAGTTTCATGAAACAGCTTGCATGTTGCTAGAATGAAGCTCATCAGGGTTGTGAGTTCATAAGGACCAAGAATACTTAGCTAACTCTGTCATGCAGACCGGAAACTTTGGTTTCTAGAAAATAGGAAGGCTGCTAAAAATAACAATTCCCCATAATCTGATGAAACTCAATGTGTAGCAGGCTGTGATCCATATAAAACTCTGACTGTACCTGTAGATGGACCAGCATGATGAAATTGAGCTGGAACGTAACCCTCCAGTTGCACGTGCAAACTGGGGGTTAACAGGTTTTCACTTCTAACCATGCCCAGACATGAAAAGCGTCAACTATAATTTTAAGTTTACCATGCAAAACATACAGAAATCAATTAGATCCAGAAACACCTTAGTATCCAGTTTTGATAACTTACGCATCCCGGGATTCTGAAGCTTTCAAGCAAAGCTGTCATAAAAGCATGGCGGAAGCTTAAATAGGTCTCTATATGTGCTTACCACTATTGAAATGCAGAAATCACTTTGTCAAATGATCCTCAGCCCAAATTGATCCCAAAAACTTTGTCAAATGAAGCTCAAACCAGGTCAAACTTCCTACCGGTTGAATTCTGCTAATTCGTAGCACAGAAAGAGACTGGGATGCAATCTGGAGTAGTCTTCAGGAGTGTGAATCACTAATACTTGACTGAAGTTCAGATCCATCTTGAATGTTTCAGTTGATTTTGGTGTGATTATGCATGGATTCCACAATGCGGGTCTTGTCATTAAAGATAGGGAAATGTTGGGTATCCATGGGAGTTGGCATAGATGTTGCAAAATTCTTTGTTTTAGGATGTGATCCAAAGAATTAAGACGATGTAAATTTTTAATTTTCAATTGTTGGGCATGCTTATTGCTGTACAAGAAAAAGTAACTTCTTTGGTAGAACTTGGCCACGAGGATCTGATTTAGCCTCCAAATTGCAGTTATTGGCATCTTTCTTTCTTATCATTTACTTGGAGAAGTTCTACATGTTTGGCTTATGCTCATAATTGTTCTTGCTCTGTGAACATATGTATCTATGTGTATATAAGGTCCCCCCTATAATTGAAGTCCTGCTATTCTTTTGTTCTTTATTGATCGTTGTTAAAATTAATTCCTTGACATGCATGAGCAATGTCATAACTAGTTCCCATTCTTGTAGATGATTGAACTCTTCCTCAAGATGTTCGCATCTTGCATATGACAGTAGCCTAGATGTTCACAAATTAAATTTGGGTAATGCTTAACATAATTAAATATATAGAATGTTTTGCAGATTGACAAGAAAGATATGGTCTGCTGTAATGCAAATATACTTTCCATATACTTTTCTCTATTATGTTCTCATTAAGTCTATCTGGTTTTATGGCAGGTTGACCTTTGTGGCCATGCAACATTAGCATCTGCACATTTCCTCTTTTCTGCTTTTGTAAAGTGCAACAGGGTGCTCTTCCACACAAAATCTGGAACTTTAACTGCTACTAAAGTTGAAAGATATAATCAAAATGAAAGCGCAACATATTTGGGAAGAAAAAATGAGCGATTTGTAATAGAGCTGAATTTTCCACAGGTTTCAGTGTTTGATTGTGTTTCTATGGAGATCCCTTTACTTTCCAACACTCTTAGGGGCCTTGCAGTTGAGAGTGTTAAGAAGACAGCATGCAATGATTTTATTGTAAGTTTCCTCTTTCTAATATTTTTTCTTCTCTTCGACACAACCACAGCCACGTTCATGTACACAACAAAAATACTCAGTACTGTTAAAACAATGCATTCTGTTTAAATCTTAACTCTTGATAAAAAGTCTTCAATATTTTGCAAAAGTGTACTAAGAAATGCCTGTCTGATGGATTATATTTCATTTTGAACAAATTACAATTGGAACTGGGTCTACCAAAGCACTTTAACTATTGCAGTTTATTACTTAAATCCCACCCATGTTACTTACACAGGTCTTCATAGTTATACTTGTTATCACAAAATCTAGCACTTGTGCAAAGCCTTCACAAGGTGCTTGACTAGTGTAACATATGGAAGTAATTGCCACTATCACCTAAGCAAGCATTTCCCTTGTTTTAGTGAAGTATAGAGATCCAACACAAGGAAGGCTTCCCTAGCAACCTCAAAGGATCCTATAGCAAGCTAAGGCAAGTCTACAATCCCCCATCTTGGTTGCTTGATTAACTAGGTCAAGGTTAAGGGCAAGATACATATGAATTAGATAAAGCAAGTTGATTGTGCGTGTGTGAGGGGTGTTACTAAGACAATCAGTGATGTTTGTTAAGCTAGAAAAGTAAATTAAATGCCCTGAAACACTAACTATCAAAAGAAAAATAAATCCTGTAACAAAACTTGTATGAAAGATAAGATACTTGAACATGTGACAACTTTACAACAGCAGTAATAAATCAGTCCTAGAATCAGCAATAATGCAATGGAAAATATTGCCAAATATTAAACAAAGACTACCAAACCATAGACTAATGATTGCTTGAAAGAAAGAGCATTAAATATGTTGATTAGATGCAATATGGCAAACCCTAATGGCTGAAAGTGCAATTATTACAACCATAATGATGTTAGATGGTAAATCTAGGTTAAGATGCAAGACATTGGGCTAGGAATGATAGCAATATGAGGATGCAATGCAATGCAATTAGTCCTAAGCTAACACAAGATGTTGAGAGAGAGAGATAAACTAGGGTTTATTATCACTTGCAACAAGAGAGACTAGTGCTGTCTTAAATCCTTGGGCATATGGAGTCAATGCAATCACTTCAAGGAGGATAAAAGGAAAAGAAACTTCAAAGGTTAAATTCTAGGGGGATGTACAATCACAATCCCTAATGCTGTCCTATGTTTCTATGACTTCTAGCAAGAGATCCAAAGTGGAACAAGGTTAAACCTTAGAGTTGTACAATCACAAGCTCTAGAATCTTACCAACAAAGACAAGTTTAGGGGGATGTACAATCACAATCCCTAAATTTGACCTTGTATGCTTTAACAATCTTAAGATAAACGATTAACAAGGGGATGCACAATAGCAATCCTTTTAGGGTTTTCCAACAAAATTATCCAAGGAAACAAGATAACATGCAACTTATCCACAATTAGTTAGGGAATTCACTTAAAATACCAAAAATAAACACAATTACTTGGAAAGAACACATACTATACCAAGTCGCTATGCATGAGGAAACCCTAATTTCATGAACCATCTACCAAAAACAAGCAAAGCATCCACAAATTCACTCTCGAAGAGGTCCACATAAGTACTCCATGATGAGAAAAGAAGATAAGAGACAAATAGAAGTGATTCTCCACAAGTGTGTGTTATGATTTGACAATGAGGGAGCATGGTAGCTTACTTATATGAGGCAACCCTAGTGCTATAACCCTCAAAAGCCCCTAAAAACAAAAATATCCATGATACAATGTGTATAGGTCAAGGCCGACCCCCAAAATAGCCTCCAACATAAAGATAAAGTGAAAATACATCAAAACGTCCCCTCAAAAGTGACATGTGTGAGTGTGAGAACCTCCAAAGGCTATGGTGTCGTGCTCTAGAAGGGTAAAGGTGCCTCCAAAGGCCACGTCTCTCCATCAAAAGGTGCAAGCATTGCCAAAGGTCACATTTCTCACCCCAAAAATCATGTCTCATCACCATTAAGTGCCAATTCATCATCAATACAGATGCCCCCATGCTAGGTCAAGCATCAATCATGATGTCATCATCATAAATGTAATGTCCAAGGGATAATGTGTGACATCATAGATGAAGAGGACTCCATAACCTCTCCAAAGAGGTGTAACATCATCTAATCAAAACCTAAAATGCTCAGGGGTGCACTATCCATCCTATGGAGCTTTCTACCCTCTCAATGGTACATCATGCTATATGTGCAACGTCTATGCTCATCTATTCATCGTCCAAGGTCGAGGAGGTGTGGGGAGGTGCCCTAGGGCATGTCCAATCATCATATGGCCCAATGCTCTGCATCAAGTGTGCAACGTCCTCTGTATAGTGCCCAATGTCTTGGGTATCATCATAAAAACGTCCTCCCAAGGACCATATCAAGGGTGCATCATGATCAAACAAAGTCCACAAAATCAAGTAAAACCAACAACTACAAGATACAAGAGCCATTAAAATCATACAAAGTAAGCCACCACTTAATGCAAAGCCACATAAGCAACTCGTATTAGGTATCTTCTTCAAACTTCACACTGGATCAATACTTTATGCAATTTGCCAAATTTAGGTATGGGAGGACCATCACAAGATCCTATTAAGTGTGACAGTACCCAGGTAAAGGGATAGTTCCTAGAAAACCCATCAAAGTGTAAGTATAGTGATGATGTGGCATGGGGTTTACTCCATGGTTATGGACTCATTGACATGCAAGGTAACCGTGCTTCGTCCATCTCCATGAGCGCCTTTGTAGAGGGAGCGCTTGCTGCTTGAGATACCCTTTCCTCGACAGTGTGTGTATTCCAAACCCCTTTCTTGCCTTTTGATATTCTTTTATTGCTTTTACAAGTCCCCTTTTTAGGTTTCGAGAATTCATTATTTTTCTTATTGGGATTAAGTCCTTTTAATTGATATGCATTCAGTGCATTAGGACTAGGGGTGATCGCCTCATAGCAAGGGGGCAAAGCTCAAGCTGAGCTTTGGATTTTGAATTTGGTCATTTATTATCCCATATTTATTCTTTCTCTTATATCATTCTTTGCTTTTTATTCATTTTTTCTAGCAGCTGCATCAACCTCGACATTCTAGCCCTTCTTCGCATAGGAGAATGAACCATGGGCCTTTTTGGTGTACATGTAACAACCATTATCAAAAGACAGGACAACAAAAGGAAGTCAAGATGAAATTTGTTAAGTATGGAAGGGAGTGCTACGTTACCCCTATCAAGGCCTCCCAAAAGTACCCCTATTCCCCAAGAGTGACAACATTGAACTAGGACACAAATGATGTGTAATGTCCCCCACCTCTTGATGAAGATGTCTGGGAAGACTTAGTGGTCTAGGTATCCCCACTAGACCATAGTCTCATATAGCATGGGGAAAAGTCAACCAAACTAATGTTATATTTTGAAGTTGACTTACGAAAAAAGGGAAAAAGAAGAGAAAGGTAACTCAATGAAGAATTAGAGCATTGGAGGTTGAGTTAGGGTTAAACCAAGGGGTTAAACTAACTCAACAGGGAAACAGAAAAGAAGTATAAAGGAAAGGCTAGGGTGCACCATTCAACCATCTTGGATATTTTGGTATTTGCTTGTTGAGCTCTTGAGCACACAGTTTTGAGGGTTTTGAGTTTACAAACCCTAGAGAGCAACTCAGTGGTGAAAGATCCCACTCACTTGTTCCAAGCTTGGTCTCGGGGATGAAATACTCCACCCACACCATTCTACACTCATCACAGGTTCCTTCAGCCATTCAGGAGAGCAACAGGGCCATACTATTCAGGGTTTTCCAACAGGGGTGCATCATTGATTGAGGAACAGTTCGATCCAGCTTATTGAGAGGGCTTTGGGAGATTCCAGCATTAGGGTTTTGCTTGCAGGACCTTGCTCATCAGTTTGGAGGCTTTCTTGAGGAGTTACTACGTCCAGATCATTATTTGCAGGTTGGGACGGTTTTGGAGGAGAGAGGACGTCTTGGTGATTCAGTGATTCTCAAATCTAGGAGGCTCTACCTTAGATATGACCTTGAAACTTCTCTTAGGGGTTTGTGACTGCCCGATCTATCATCCTAGAGAGTTTCTAATGATTCAAAGGCCTCATTCATCCAGGCCGAATTGTTGATCATATTCAAGGTTTCAGGAGGGTCGTACCCATTTAGAGTTTCAGCAGTTGGAGGAGGAGAAATCAGTATTTGGGCTTCATACTTCAAGAAGGGGTTACCCTTGCCCTGATCTATCTCTTGGTGGAGTTTGGTGGCATTTGGAAGTCTTCTTCTTTAGGAGGGTTGAACCCTTGGTCTTTATAGTCTTCAGTAGGACGTACCAGCAGCTTGAGGGTTAGGCCAAACCCTAGATTTTGTATTGGAGTGTTCATCTTACATTTCATCCTTTGGGGGGCTTATCTTGCATTTTCGGGAGCTTTTTGTAGCAGCTCATATCTTTGTCTTGAAGCCATCTGAAGTTATTCCAGATCTGCTTCTATATTGTACCAGGTGCTTGCTTTCTCATAATAAAAGATCAGATCTTTGTTTGTGGTTCCATATCTTGTGTATTGTTGAGATCCATATGTATTGAATGCATCTTGAATAAACTGTGATTGAATAACTGAAATAAACCCTCAAGCCGAAATATCAATGGCCAACCTGCATACACAAACATCAAACAATTAATTCAAGGGTTAGTTAGTGTTTCCAAGCAAAAAATTGGCTTGGGAACATTACATGATGGCCACCAAGGTGAAACAAGGCAAAAAGAATAAATTCCAAGCTCGTGATCCATTATCTAATTTCGACCCATGATCCCCACCTAAATGCCTAATGCATTAAATGTGACACATTATATGAAACAATGACTAGTGTACCTCATGTGTGTTGGACCACCATCTTCGAATGAACCATGTTGATCAAGTGCAGGAGCTGAGTTGGATGAGGGTGGAGGCATCTGAGGGGATGTTGTCAATGGAGAATGTTGATGATCAATGTCTTCATTGTGGACCATGAGACATGATCTCCTTTAACTACCCCTAGGTGAGAGGGGGTAACAATACTTCTAGGCTTGGAAATCCTCCTTTCTTTGTTCACAATTTAAAAGAAAAACCAACTTCTGCAAAATGTTTTTTCCCATCATTTGAAGCTATAAAATTATTTTGATGTAGAATGCCAAGTGGTTTTATAATAAATTTCCTCTTGAAGGTTTGCTCCTTGAAATGAATTTCATTTATTTTCTTCAAATCTATGAGTCTACCATGCATTCACTAAAAATGTAGGAGTACAAACTACTTCAAAGGCATCCTTCATAAGTTGTTACTAAGCTCATAAGGATGGTAGGGTTTGGCAGTTGGAGTCAGTCCTATATTTGGGAATCTTGAAATCAATGAGAAAACAATAGTGTCCTGGTAATTTTGTACTTACCTACTGTGCTAACAACAACACCTCCTCATAATTTATGCACTTCTTTTCTCAAGTCCTTGCTCTAAGTGAAGAAATTGGGCTCCCCTTCTCACTTTTCTTTCTCTCTCTGAATTTTCAAACACCCATTTTCTATAAAACCTCGTTGGTTTGCATTCTCAAAGTCCTTCAAGTTCTTAGTTTTGATTTGTTTATTCCATGGACTTAACTTGTTTTGAAGCAAAGATTCCTTTCACATGTTGATAAATAACGTTTCGGTAGAAGTTTTACATCCTTTGTCGATACAGGGTGTGTCGGTGATCTATCCAAATCATGCGTCGATACGTGTCATGTCGGTGATCAATCCAAATCCCTCACCGATATGTCGGCTCCACGCTATCTTTCCCTTCCATGGACACTTCGGTGCAACATCCACATATCCTGCCAATACATTGGCGGAACATTTGTTTCCATTGTTGATACAAAAGCACTTCACCTTCTCCTTTCGTCGAGACCCGACAAAAGACTTATTTTGCGTGCTAACATATCGACAACCCGAGATTTTCCTGTCCCGCCAATACGTTGGCCCCTCGCCATCTTTTCGCTTAGCCGACACATCGGTGCAACTTCTCCTTCTCTCGTCGATACATCAGTGCTTTGACTTCTTCTCTTCTTGCCAATACACCGACAAAATATTCACACCATGCCTCGATACATTGGCGACTCGAAACCTTCCCTTCACATCGGCGAAAGATTTTCTTCACTCGCTAATACACACCGACGACCCCAGATCTTTCCCTCACGCTAACTCCATGAGATCTTTTGTCTCTGTCGATACATCGACAAAGGATCCTTTTCTCTCACTGACACACTGACAGAGAAAAGACACTCTCGACGACACTCTAATGGGATCCACTATTCATAAATTCACCCATACAAAAGATAATGTGGCATGACATGACCCGTTGTATGACCATTCTTTTGGGGTTTTTGCGCCAATTTTCATTTTTTAAAAGCCCAAACCTTCGTTTTAACACCATTTTTCGCCTTTTTGACACCATTGGTTAACGATTCTCTAAGAGAACAAAATCCCCCCCACGT
Organism: Picea engelmannii; assembly: GCA_009831015.1. Classification (NCBI taxonomy): domain Eukaryota; kingdom Viridiplantae; phylum Streptophyta; class Pinopsida; order Pinales; family Pinaceae; genus Picea; species Picea engelmannii. The sequence continues at coordinate 62,233 of ML839489.1, read as the reverse complement.
AGCCGCTTGCACAGACCCCACCACGACTCCACTTCGCAAGGAATAACATGTACAGATTATACGACCCTTTTCTCTTTGTTTAAGTTTTAAAAAATCGTACAAATCCCATCCTGTTCTGGATGTTTTTGGTTTAAAAAAAGAAGAGATCCCCAAATCCCATTCTCTCAACCTACGGGAAAAGGGAGTGGATACCCAAAGTTTAACTCAAAATGCTAAAAATAATTCGGCTCCGTTATATCCTTGCGCTGGTGCTGGAGGCCCTAGACGCCACCTGTTCTTTTTGTCCCTCGATCTCCTTGTAAGATTGTGGGAGGGCTCTTTGTCTATTTAACTAAGCACCTCGTAGCATTAATCCTTTCTCCCTTAGGGAATAACGCAAGCTTCCCCAACCCTGTTTCACATCCTTCGTTGACCTTCCCAAATTGTTCGTAGGATAGCCTCTCGTACTTTATTATACATATCTCCTTTGCCCATTTTGTTGTCCTTTCCCTCTCCCCTTGTACACATCTCTTCTTTTAAATATCGAGAGCACAAAAGAATCACACAAGCTTCCTTTTTCTCTTTCTCGAACCAACATGCAGGTTATGCTTTGATTACCCTCCCCACACGAATATGCTTGTCATCAGTCATCCTAATTTAAAATTGACCAATACTTCATTGCATACTGATGGCCATCGTTTTTTTAGAGCGTTTAGGCAGGGCAGTACAACACAGAGTAATTGCACAAGTTTTGGATAACAATTATTTTTATTTTTTATGTTGAAACGGTGAAATCTTCCCCCCTTGGTGTTCCGATCACCATGACTTTCATTCCAGGGATCTATAGATAAGAACCTTGTTTTCAAGAAGGGGTTTCCACACATTTTCATTTTTTATCGTCTGATTTTATATGTGCTAATTTGAAAATCTTTTTGTTGTGACAAAATGTGTTTTCCACAGAACCCATCATGTCCACCTACAAGAGGAAAGCTGACAGGGACCCCATCGTTGAGGCCTCATTGGGAAAAGGGGAGGAAGAAGCAAACATTGATACCCCAGGGCCTATATACAATGAGACATAGTGCACCATTGACAAGGATACATCGTTCTAGTGGGGAGAGATTTATCAAATGTTCACTAACCAAACTTTCCCCTAGCTACTAGAGAAGGATCTAGACCTTGTTGTATACCAAGTCATCAGAAAATCCAGGTTACACAGAATAGCAGCTCATTCAGCAGTATTCCCCTGTGCCGAGGTCATATCCTAGATCATCTGGCACGCGCACATAGATAACTGGAAAATAATCAACGTACAAGGAAGACCAGTTGCTTCCTTCCATCCATCAGTGATCACTTCATGCTATCAATTGATTGAGGGAGAGATGTCATTGGATGACAAATTCGTGAAAGGATTCCCGCACAAGCCCAAGGATCTTATGAAAAATTGGTGGGTGCTCGGTAAAAAGTTCAAGACTAGGGCATCAAATGACTACCCGACTAAGTTACTTAGGATTCCCTACTAGTTTGCAGTGTCCATGATGTGCAGATTATATGGAGAGCCCGACACTCAGAGATTTAGGGTGTCATGGGTGTCTCTCATTCACTATATCACCACTTTCGGATCCACATTTAACTGGGCTGACATTCTATCTTCGACGCTAGCACATGCAATCTTAGTTGCAAACATATGGCTCCATGGAAGTATCCCAGTTTTCATATGGCCTATCTGTTGGGCATGATGTGTGTAATCCACGGATATCAAAAAATGGGATGGGCTTGGCAGCCAGGTGAGCTTCCCATCCATGTATATTGTATAATCCTCTGGGAACACAAGTACTTCTCCTATTACCAACATATTTAAGACAATTTTCTGATCCCTTTGTTCCAAATATTGTTCTGTGTTCCCGCACCTTGCATGCTCGACAAATTTTAGGCCATAGTAGGCAGGGTAGGAGACTAGTACCTATTGGGATATGGTAAATACATCAAAGTGTACGGGGCCACCAAAGCCCCGCACCTACTTCCCAAATTCATTCCTAAGAGACTAGTCTTGTAGGAGATAGCCTACCAAACTTTGGTATATGGGGTAGGTGCAACTTTAAACAGAGAAAAAAAATGATCTGGCCACCTCTTCCACTCCAAGTTGGTGACTATTCCTTCAAGGACATTAAGGAGGATCAAGCAGAAGCTGACACCTTAGTCTCTTTCCACTTCGGCAAGGAAATATTTCGTAGGCATGACCCTTTAAGAATCGTCAACACACACTACCACAATTGCAAATATAGGTGGAGTTACGAGTTTGGAGCCTGGGGAAGAAGCAACTCACTGAAGGGAAAAGACTTATGATGAAGTACTTTTCAGAAGGGGAGGAAATTCCTAGCACAAAGGTAGAATATAAGATGAAAAGAAAGCTAGGGTTGCAGAGAAAGAAAGGAAGAAGAGACTAGAAGCGGAAAACAAATCAAAGACTAAGGTTGAACAAAAGAGGAAGGAAGAAGAAGCAACAACGATAACAAGTGAGAAAAAGAGAAAGGAAGAAGAGGAATAGAAAAGAAAAGAGGAAGAGGCAACAACAGTGGAAGCAAAATAGAGAAGGAAAGAATCAAAAGCTACAACAGAACAAGAAACACAAAAGAAAAGAGAAGAAGAAGAGAACAAAAAGAAACAAGAACAAACATAAGGCTTGGATCCCATGGATACCGATATGCCAGGATCATCCTTAGATGCACCCCTAATTGGAGGGCATTTCCCATTGGGAGAATTGGGGCTAGGGGCATTCACATCATCTAAATCCCAGAAGGTATCTAATTTGAACTCTTTCAGATTCGACAAAGAGTCAGGCAAAATCATCTAGCAGAGCATTATAAGGTTTCCTGTTGCTGGAGTGGCCCCGGTCTTAGTAACCACAGAGAAGGTTGTAGTGGAAATATCATAGATGACCCCTTGGCTATCGCTTCAACCAACGTGGCCTTTACTCAAACATGAGAGCAAAATCTGAAGAGCATGATGCAAGAAATTAAGAAATAGAAAGAAAGAATAAGGACCCTAGAGGAAGAGGTGCAATTTTACAAAGGTGATAGAACCAACGTCCAAGAGTTTAAAATAAGCGTTGAAGGGGTGAGGAAAGAGCTCCACAATTTGGCCAAGGAAATGTATGTTGGAGTACAATAATTCCAAAAGAAAGCCTCCCAAATCCTAACACAACTAGATAAGACCAAGACTACGAACATGGAGTTTATTGGTATAAGAGTAGGTTTAGATGAGAAGAAGCAATGGACATAAGACAATCCGAATGCCTTTGAACTTGTACCAAGAATGGGTGATTGGGAAAGTGAACTAAATTATGTTGCTCTTGCCAATTGCCAGCCAGTAGGAGAAAAGATGGAGAAAGATTTAAAGGATTCTCTTGGCATATGTACTAAACTCCGCAAGGCAACCATTATTCTGTCCATCAAATGTCATCTGCCCCGAATTGGCGATCTAGTTCAACTCAAGCCAGATGAACAGGTACAAGTAGAATTCGAGGAGGATATGCACGCTAGAGAAATTGCTGCCGAAACCCCACACAAGGTAACTAGTGCCCTAATGGATGAACATCTAGTAAATCCAATGAGATCTCAAAGTACGATTCAAGCTTTTTGGCTAACCTAAAAAGAGACATGAAGACTCTTTCTCAAAATTTAGCATCTCGTTAAGTTGCTTTAGAGTCCTTGTTGTACCGTAGAATTATATCTATTGTAGATTATCATGAAGTATGGGTAGCTTATATTAGAGACAAGGACAAAGGGGAATCTTAAGATAAATTCAGATTTGTAAATTTCATGTTTTATTTTTTGTAAATTAGAAAGAAACATAATAGGGAAGATCTAGAGTTTGTAACTGTCCCTTAGGAATTCAAAAAGTCCCAAGAAACAGTTACCAAACTTAGCTATATGAACCAAAGAGTACCCATTTAGTGGGGGCTCTTCCATTCTGTGATTTTTGGAGAACTATTTTTATGAAAGTAATAGCAAGAAGCCCTTAGAGCCATTTTGATGGAGAGAACAATTTTTCTGATCACTATTGGTTGTGAACTACTTGTTATCGCACATATTGTAGCTTGGGAAAAGCCCAACCCAAACCACAAAGGTGTGTGTGACAACTATGGGAATATTTACCCACTGTCACCTTAGATAAACACTCCCCTCACTTTAGTGATGTTGAAATCACTACAAGGGGGGAATCTCGGGTGACCCTAGGGGGATTGCGATGGAAAATGATAAGATATGAAAGGTGACCTATAGGTCAATGTCAAATGTGGAGATGAAGCTTGGGAAAGAGTCTCGTGAGAGGGTAATTTGTTGCCAAAGGTGATGTACTTGCAAAACAATGTTAGCCCTGCTCGAAACAAGACAATATATAGTGATAGATGTTTCAAAACCAAAGGGGATTCAGCAAGAAACCTTGCTGTCCCAAATTGCAGCAGTATGGAATTACATATATCAGCAACAAATGATAATAAGAGCTGCAAATTCAACCACCAAAATCAAGTATAAGATGTTGGAAACAAAGCTAGCAATGACTAGTTAAACTTCCAATGATTAAAACAAGACTTTGATGGTGTTTAGAGGGCTGTTGATTAGTGTTATCAGCAGGATTTGTAACAGACTTATGGCTGTAGTAAACAATTGCTACAGCAACAAATTCTAGCCACCAAAATTAACAAGCAATCCACCCAAAAGATAACTAACAACTAGTAGATTAATTATAGTAGCTTGCAAGTGGAATTTAGTGGTAAAATAGTGAGTAAACCAAGAGATAAAAAATGAGTTTGCTGCAGCCCTATTGGCTGTAGCATAAATTGATAACAGCACTGAGAATCACTTGGCTAATTAGGACACCCCTAGGGCACAAGAAAGCTTATAGCATGTAGAATTAGATCCAACTTAAACAATTGCAATATCTCAAGAAATCATGTATACCAATGCATGAAAATTCAATCTCCAATGCAAGTAGATTAGTGCTTTATCTATTGCGGTATGGATTCTCTCGTGTATGAGCTAGGGTTTGTTATTTCTCTAGGGGTGTAAGATTTTTTACTCCCTAGAGCAAACTAACCTTAGCAAGGTAAATCTACAAGGGTCTAAGCCCTTTTACTCCTTGTAGCAACCTTTGCAAAATAACATTTTCAATGACAATAAGGATAGATCTTGATGGAGGGTGCATGCCGTTATACTCCTCCAAAGATTTAGACAAATTAACCTTGAAACAAGAAGAAACAACACAATATGTAGAAAATTCCTTACCAATTTCAAGAGATAACATGAAAAACCCTTCTTTATCAAGAATATTACATCGCAATTGCAAAGAGACAAGCATCAAGAGATAGCGGCTTAGCCTTTTCCTTCAATAGACAAGTAAAGCATCCACAAAGCATCAAGAGAGAGATAGAGCGAATTGCCCAAGTAGGGAAAAAATTTCAGCCAAGAGAGTATGTAATTCTCAAAACCATGATGATAAAATGAGAGTGGAATGACCTTTATTTATATGAGGTCATCCAACCCTAATTTGTCCACTTTTACAAAAGTCAACATCAAATTAGAGAGGCTGACCTTCTCTATTTTCCTTTTATAGCTTAAAATTACAACATTACATAAAATAATCCCTTTAAAGGGTGACGTTAGGCCTCCAAGAGAGACGTTGAGCCTCTAGGTGCAAATCGTTGGGCCTCCAAAGGCCATGTGTCACCTCATCATGTGCTAGGGTGACAAGCAATGCATCTCTTTCCATCAAACCACATCCCATCACCATCAAACCCCATCAAAAGGTGACATCAAGGGATAGGATGTAATGTCCCTTTCTGAGTAGGATCTCCAGAGAGGAGGGCTAAGTAGTCTAAACAACCCCGTTAGACTATAGCCAGGGCTAGACAGGGGTAAACAAGGTTACTAGAGGTCACTTCAGCCGAGGGCGTTATAATTCGAAAGTGACATTGAGCTAAAAGTGAATAAAATCTCTTTTAAGCCAACTTGAGCTAAAAATAGAGCGAATGAGCTAAAAATAGAGTTAACAGCGAATTAGGGTTTCAGGCATCTATAAGAGAAGGTAAAGCGACCTAATTCATTATTATGCAGATTTTGACTTGTCATTGAGGAGAGAAGCGCATCTCAGGAGAGATAGTTCAGTGGATTCCAGGAAGAATACACTAGTGGTTGATTTCGGTGTTGAGAGACAGACCCTACTCACCGGGGAGATCACACAAGTTTTCCATCAGTCTTTAACAACAGTTTCGAGCAGCAAGGGCACACTTGTTCAGGGTGAGAGCGCAGCTTCTGAGGAGGTATTGAGTCGACTTGTCCCATCCAGGGAGAATCCAAAGATTCCCTTCCGACCTAGTTGAGAGGAAGGCAAGGCGCATCTTTTGCCTGGTTTCTCGTCAGATTCTGATGGAGAAATCATCTAGGGCGCATTTTCCAGCCCTTGAGGTTGCGACACTTGGGGATGACACATTTGGGGTTCCCGGGCAATCATCAGATCAGATCCAGGGAAATCCTTCCGACCCATTTCATAGTAGGCCAGGGCGATTAGTTTGAGACACATATTAGCTGATTCCAACGGTAGAATCACTAGGGCATAGTTTTCCAGTAGCAGAGGAGGCGCATTTCCCTGGGGGGGTACATCCGGGGTCCAGGCTTACTAGGAGAGGGTCGGTCATTCACCAAGACTGAGAGAGACAACAGGGCGCACTGTTTGGGACAGTTTCCAGGCCGATCCGAGAGGTCTAGCCACCAGAGCGAACTTTCCAGACTTGCAGCAGTTGTCGTAGCTTACAACAGATTCTACATCTCATCCATTGATCCCACAACATTCTTCCAGTATCGAGTACTATTGTTTTGCTTTACTTATTGTATTCCGGCTAAGATCCTTTTGTCATTGATCTAGCCGAGTGATTTATTTTATCCATCCGCATTCGGCATTTGTACTCCGCAGAGATATCATAATATAAGCTTTGCAGTCTTTTGTCGCCATCATTATTTGTATGTTCTCTTATATGTTGTAAACAATTAATCATACACACACATTAGCAAAGTTTCCTAGACTAGTCGAATCTAGGATATTACATAGCATATGACGTCCTAGGCCTCCTAAGGCCAATGTTGAGGTGCAAGGGGTTGCAATGTGACCCTCTCATACTGTCCAAGTGCCTCCAAAGGCAACGCTCATCTTCCCAAGTGTGCAATGAGAGGGGGTGCATCATCCAACCTGTGGGTTTCAAGCCCTCACGAAGGTCCAAGTGACCTTGTGCCTCCATGGAAAAGTTTTCACCTAAGGTCTTGCAAAGACAAACAAGTATGCCCTCCAAGGGTCCACAAGTCACATTTATCATGCCAAGTAAGCCACATTTAATAAAAGAACCACCCAAACATGTGCATCAAATCCCCCCTTTTCAAAATAAACAAATGCTCAAAGACCTTATACAACTTGCCAAATTTAAGTATGGGAGGGTTGTCATGGTGCCCTATTTGGTAGATCATTCCCCAAGTCAAGGAGTGTTTCCCAAGAGGACTCTCTCTAAGTCATGTAAAAGAGTATGAGATGGATGGGGGCAATACTTTTGGGCAAGGGGTTTTTTGACATACAAGGGCTCATATTGTCTCATTTATGGGTGCCTTTGTAGAGGGTGTGTTGCATCCTCGTTTTCAATGCAACCTTTTTCCAAACCCTTTATTTTCCATTAATTAATTAAGGTCCAAACATTTAGTACTATATGCAGGGAAAGTAAAGAGTACCGCAATGCCACTTAAAGCTAGCAACACATTGAGTGCCATGTGCAAGGAAAGTAAAATATATCGCAAGTGTATTCCCTCAAGAAGCAGGACATTTATTAGTTATGTGTTTTATTTTATAGGTGCTTGAATTTTGTGGAGAAGCATTTCATTGCTCTCAGGACCCTAGGGTGAGCATCTAGAGGATAATGTTTGGATTTTATCTTTCACCAGCTACAATCCTTATGGGCCTTTAGCCCTTTCTTCCCATGAAATGAGGTACAAGCCCTTCTTGGGTCAATATGCCAAAAAAGCCAAAAGGTGAGGAAACAAAAGGGAAGAAGTGTGGAAAATGATAAGTATGTGTGGGAGTGGTACGATGACCCTTCAAGGAGACCCCCTAGTAGCAACCCTTTTCCCAAGGGTGACCCACTTACTAGGACAACATGTCAACCAACAAGGTGAAATGAGGCAAAATGCATAATTTCTAAGTAAACGTTTTCAAATTCAAGAAAGGACCCTTTGCAACATGTTCAGATGCTTCAATTATTAAAATGACACTTACCACGAGACTGGACTTGTGACCTCATGTAGCAAGACCTGCTGTCCTCTGTGGGCCAAGATGGTGTGGTGGATGTTGTTGTTGTCGATCAGTGGTGATGTTGATGTTTTGGTAGTTGTGGGAGGTATTAACCTCCAAGTGTAACCTTTGTACTTAGAATAGAATATTCCGGAAGTAAGAGAACCATTAAACAGATGTGTGAAAACCCTAGAAGAGAAGTTGGCCCAAGGAGAATAATAATAAAGAAATAGAAGGCCCCAGAAAGAGAAGTCGACCCCATTTGGAAAAGTCACTTGGACAGGCTAGTATAAATAAGGAGGCGCCTTAGCTCATTTGGACACTCTCACTCACTCACTCAACTAGTGCACAAGTCTAAGGAGCTGCAACTACAATAGGAGGCGCAAGTCTGGAGAGAGTAGTGCAACAACTATCATGGAGTATTCTTAGTCTTTCTAGTATCTCTCTTGTGTGCTTCTCTTGGTAAAGGTACGCTTCCATTAGTAGAGGTACCTTCTCTTGGTATTGTGTTGCTGCTACAACAGTGGTGTTTTTGGTTAGGGTTTATCTGTTGGTTCTAGTGTGGACTTGCCAGAATTATTCTATCTAAAAGATTATTGTGCTCGAGGGTGGCTTATGTGAATGCCTATGGTTGGGTAACAATGATGTGACATTGTCTATGGTTAAACGAGCGTACCAAAATTTTAACATGGTTTTAGAGCCGTTTCCTTCATAACAGTCTAACCGCTAGAAGGAAGATCCTTAGTTTTCCCCATTGTCAAGCTCGTTGAGCACTTACTGAACCCACTAAGAAGGTTGCCTAAGGAGGGAGCATCTTTTCCCCGGATCAGATCTACATTCTTTCGAAGTTGAAGATCCAGTGGGAGATGAGGTAACACCAGTTGCAGTTCCTCTGGTCCAATGAAGTTTCTGGTAAAACGTTGAGTAACTCGTTAAAAGGATGCTGAAATTATTCTTTCCCTAGATCAACTCGCTAGCCATTCTTCTGGCAGTTAGCACATCTCCAACTATCTTTAGATTGCAAGTTGGAGCACTTTGAAAATTTTGGATTCATCATTGCTTGCCATTGCTGCCGGAGGTATGTACTTGTATATGTTTAAACTGTATCACTATCTCGAGGGTGTTTGCAGGAGAAGGGATCTCTTGTCCAAGCAAAAATCGTAGATCCAGAGGGATCTCAAATCCAACACATTCAGAGGAACAACACACTCCATATTTGATTGTTTTGATATGCCTCTAGCTATTATGGCATTATTGTGATCTTATGAACATCTAGTTGTATTTTTATCTGTTGAAGTCAAACCTCTGGTCAAAGTTAAAGTGATAAGCTAACTTTAGTCAATATATAAGATTGATTAAGGTTGAGTTTTTTATATTTATTTGCATGATATTCCCTAACTCAGATTTCTGTCAAGAAAGCATATTGTCTTAGTGCAGGGGACAGGTTGGAGAGAATACTTGTCATCTTGAATGAAGGAGACTTAGAAGAAAAGCAACAACACTCATGCTTGGAGATAAGACTCTAGGTTCCAAGTTTGATTGATTAAATTGATAAGTTTCCAATTTGCACATACCAAGTTTGATAATTACTACATTACAAGTAAACAATATAGTTGTGACAACAATCTTTGAAAGGCTTTATTACTACTAGATACAATGAATACTTAGTGGCATGTGAGTACTATTGATATAAATGCTTATTGTACTTGTTTGCAAGATGAACTAACATCTCCTCTAGGAGATATTTCTTGTTTTGCTTCCAGGCAGGTCACCTTGGTAATGATATGTTGATTACCATGAAATTGTTTTTTTATTCTTGTGAACATAGATATGTTCTTATGAAAATGCTATTATATTGGAAATTCTTTTTCTCTTGTTGCTCTTGTCTCGCGCAGGTTATCTTGTAAATTCCATGGAGGTTACCATGGAGATATTGTTGTTCTTGTTTTCTTGTTTCGGGCAGGTTACCATGGAGGAATGATTAGTCACAACACTAGAAGAGTGTTGTTCCTATTTCTTATTATTGCATTTTTATTTTGGCTCTTGTTCTAGGCAAGTCACAAGTGATAGCTCTGAGAAGGATCTATTGTGACGATTGTTCTTGTTATTGTTTTTATTATTATTATTATAAGAGTATTATTCTTGTCTATTGTTTTCCCTTGTTGTTGGTCTTGTTCTGGGCAGGTCACAGGTGATAACTCTGAGGGGAGATATAGTGATGGTTGTAGGAGGCAACATATTAGATAGTCTCTAGTTTGAGACATGTAGAAGATCACCCAGATAAGAAGTTGTATACACGACCGTATACATGTACCAAAGAAAAAGAGGACGAAGTTAAAACCTTCTGGCAAGAAGGATACTTTCGCTTGATACAAAGTATCTCATATGGAGATTGATTGTAAGGAGCAGAAGGCTCCAAAGATGACCGAAAAAATCCCTCTAGTTCAGTTGATCACTCCTCAGATCATCAAGAAGAGTTAGTAGAGCCAAAAGGGCCTACCCAAAATCATTGCAATAACCATGAAGAGACCAGCATGGTCTCGTGACACTTTGCAAGATGCAAAGATATATAGCATCGATGAGTCATATCATGAGAAGGAGCAGATGGCTCCACCAATGGTGAGGCAAGCGACCACACCAAGTACCAACTCAGAAGGAGCTAGAGTTCAGAGGGAGTCAACCATCACGATCCAGTAGGGAGGAGCAGCCTCCCCTAGACTGTTCATAGGAGATTAGACTTTAGAGGAGATCATCGCATACAAAGGGAGCAAAAGGCTCCGGAGATTATAGACTCAAAGGGAGTCAAGCTTCAGAGGGAGCATGGAGACTCAGAGTGAGCCTGATCTCAGCAAGAGTCAGTGACTTAGAGACTTTCATTCATAAAGTATTCCTCCTCAGATTCAGATGGGAGAGATAGACGTCTTCCAGAACTAACAGATAGGTGCCATGAGTTGAGGAGGCTAGATCGAAGCTTCAGAGGCCTTGAGGAGATATGAGATCTCCTGGGAAGATTCCCTTGTTTTAGTGACAGAGGAGGAAGTCGGTCAGAAGGACTGGGATATGGATTTTTTCCTTGAGACCAGAAAGGAAGTCAGTGGTGACTTCCAAATTGATCTACAAGATCAAACATGCTGTTGATGGCAACATAGAGATGTACAAACCTTGATTTGTGGCCAGAGGATTCTCCCAACAAGGGGGAGAAGATTATGACGACACACTTGCTTCAGTAGTCAGAAGAAGTGTACATAGAGCAGCCAAAAGATACATGAGGAGTCTCATGTTTGCAGATTGAAGAAAAATTTGTATGGGCCTAAGCAGACACCTAGGGCATGATATGCCAAATCAGACAGTTTCCTGATGAGCTTGGGCTTTACCAAGAGTAAAGCAGATTCCAACCTTTACTACAAGGTTGTGGACGATGGACCAGTGATATTACTATTATATTGTAATGTTCCCAAACCATTATGCAAGGAACATCACGGTTTTGGTTGTCTTTTTCAAACTTTTACTGGTTGTGGCATTTCGTCAAACACTTGGTTGATTTACTTGTTTATATGTGTTTACTTGCAGGTTGGCCTCTTGATTTCGGCCTTAGGGTTTACTGATGACTTTAATATATGTTTGCAGCAATAAACAAGAAGATGCAATCACGGAACATACCTCAACCACATGAAATATGATAGACAAGCCAAAACATCTCAAATCTGATTTTATTCATGAATAGAAGAACCTGCTACAATGAAGATGTCCATCTGGAAAACTCAACAGATGGCTCTAATAAGACAATAGAAGTCCACAAGCCTCCCAAAGGATGAATACTCAATGAAGATCAAGACAAGAGTAGATCTGGCCGTAAGAGATGCTGAACCCTCAAGCTGAAAGATGCCACGTCCTGCTGAAATCCTGAAGACCCTCAATAATTCGGCCCTACTGTCAAAGACCTCCAAATGCTATGCTGAAGATGCTGAACTGTAGATCGAGATGAGTAGAATTCCCTCCTGAAATCTCAGACCGAAACACCAAGGGAAACTCCTCCAAATGTTGAATCCTCCAATGGAGCTGCGCCCTCCTAAAACTGCCAAACCCTAGAATTTCGGCCCTGATGAAGGAGGCCTCCAAATGCCCTGAAACTTGCTAGAAAGATAGATCGGGACACTGCAAGTCACTAGGTGAAGTCTCAGGGTCAGATATGATGTATAACCTCCTCAAACAGAATAGATCTGAATCTCAAAATTGCCCTCCTCTCCAATTCATCCAATGCATCCAATAACCCAAATGGCCCATGAAACTCCTCTGGAATGCACTAGATATAACAACCAAGCCACTGCAATGAAAACCCAGGTGCTAGAATCTGTCGAAGCCCCTCCAACCCCTTGGAATGAGCTTCCCTCAAAGAATGGTGTGTCCCCCTTGCTGGAAACCCCCAATGGTGCGCCCCCCTTCTTTTCCTGTGCCTGTGGCTGGTGTAGAACCCTCCTGCATTGATGTAGATCCGAACTAGAATGGTGTGGAGGAGTACTGCATCCCCGAGACCAAGCTTAGGACAAGCTAGGTGGAATCTTTCACCACCGGATCGTCCTCTAGGGTTTGTTAAGTCAAACCCTCAAAACACCCAAGAGATGGGTCCTCTAGCTAGAAGCCAGATATCAAAATGATAGACATACATGAATGAATCAATAGAGGCCCTTGCCTTTCCTTTATACTTCCTGCTCACCTTCTCCCTCCAAAGTGACTTTCATTTTATTAATATTTACTTAATTAATTAAATCACTTTAATTAATTAATTAACTTTTTTTCCGGTGAAGAGCGCCTTATCTCTCCTTGTGGCTTTCCTGGCCACTGGAAGTCACTTCTAGCCATCCCATCCTGTAGTGTTGCTCCTCCCGATTTCAATGAGCTATTACACTGAGAGGTTCCTCCAAGTAATGTGCCCACAATGACCTCTTCAGTGAATTTAATTGACTTATAGCTCAAAATACTCAAAATCATGGAAATCATCGGAATGCAAGGAAACCATATCCAACCTGTGCGGAATGGATCATAATGATGAAATGTGGTGGACGATGCAAGCCGGATCCAAAAATGCCTCTCATTAATCCCTGTACTCGCTATAACACCCATCTGGCTACTCTGGACATCGTAAACCTCTACAATGTAATGATGTCCCAAAGTGGGGACATTATAGTCCTCCCTGCTAGAAAATTGCTTGTCCTCAAGCAATAACCGAATCCCGTCAAGTATAATACCAGGATCCCATGTCCACCTGTGGGATACACAGTAGAACCCATCCAAAGATGAACAATCACACATGTTGCCCCCTGGGTCCCATATCAAGTCATGAACTGCTAGCCCCTGGGATGCATAATCCTGAAATAAACCAACTCCGTGAGTCTCCTGTACATGACACATGGCCTCATCCCGGAATGGGTCCATCCTCTAAGCTACTATCAAGATCAACACGGCCCCCATAAACTACACCTGCTGATGCCAGAATGAGGTACTGCAAGACCTCCATGAGACATCCTCAAGCAATGTGCTCCCATCCACACTGAAGCTCCATGGAAAGTCGGAACAACTTTCCCCTGTAAAGGTCCACTCGCCTCTATCAGTCAGTGAAATGCTCAATCCTGCAATCCCTGGGTCCCATGCTAACCTCTGTCTAAGATCACCATGATGATCTTGCACCACTTTGACCATGACTGTCTGCCCCCTGCATACATACTGGATCCCCCTCTCCTGGATCCTCAAATTGAAATACCTGTGACCATTGGACTTGCTATCCAGAAACTGTATTTGTAAAGACATCTCTGTAGAAGAAGTACCAGTCCAACCGCCTCCATGTCCGATCATGATGATCAAAAGTGAAAGGTTGCCTCGCTCCCTCGGACAAATCCCTGTAGGCCCCCTCCAAATCGATCCCTGGTGAAGTGTGTGGCTCTCTGGCTCAACCTAGGTCACCATGTAGTGAAACACCCTGCTAACCAGGTGAACTCCCGAATCCCATGGAAGACTTGGAAGTTTATCACTTCCAATCTCCTCTAACTGCTCCTGTGTCAGACTGATCACTGTCAGAAGCCCTCTGTGCTCATCTGCTATCATTTGGCCTATGGTGCTCACCATCACGCACCAAGTCTCAGCTGGTTGCCTATGACGATCCACCTCTATCCTGCTGGATGCTGTAAAAGTACTCCTGTCAGGTGGTCTCGGCCCACGCACACTCCATGCCCTCTGCCACTATCTATCTCTCATGCTATTGTCCATGATAAAAGTGTCGGAAGAGAATAACAGAAATATCCGTAGCTGACAGTAGGACTGAAAAATACCACCTGTCTTGGTCAATCCCAAGGATTCGACCAAAATCACGTCTACCAGTACCCATGATAAGTACTCTCCTGTGGTCATCACCGAATCCCAACCATCCAGTATAACTGGAAGTAACTCCTCTGACTGCTGGTCATCCAACCACTACCTCTCATTTCCCATGCAACTGTTGAAATGGTGAAGGTGACCTCCCACAACTATGTGCTGCTGCAAAGGAGTGACATCTGCATACTCCCCTAAGTGTGTCTCCTCCTTGTAAGGCACCATACCCCTCTGAATGCCACCATACATCTCGGCATGAATCTGTGAGCTATCCCTCATCACCGTATGCTCCGGCATACTCATGTCGTCTCCTGCAGACTCATGTTGCATCATAGATCCTGTGCGTACTGCTGGATCAACCTCTACATGGAGGTCAACCTCTCTCGGAACACCAATGGAAGTGTCCTCCACCAACTGGTGCTCCTCTGCTAAATCGCCAACATCTCCTAGAAAAGTGATTGAATGATATATCTGAGTGTCGACTAAGACAAATGAAGTGGATCTCTGACAAATCTCCTCAAGAGGCTCGTCTAACCTAGACTTTGATTCTTGAAGGGTTGTCTGTGTGCCTCTCAAGAATCCTCGAGTGCTCTCTAACTCCTGAGTAAGTCTGTCCACCTCCAATTCCTGCTCCCTCAGAGCCTCATGATACGTCTCACCAATCCTCAATAGGTAGTCCCTGTCAGTCAACAACTGTTGGTAGTCGTTCCTCATCATAGATACTCTCTCCCTGAGAGTATGAAAATCATCCATGGCAAATCCCCTATCTGAACTGCCATGTGCCACTGATTCTCTCCAATAGTAATCTGCCACCAATGTATGGGTGTCATCAATGCACCTAGTGGCTGCCTTGATCATATCCTCACTGACTCTCAAGTGTCATGCTAAGTGGTGTGACTTTTGATCACAGTCATGTTGAGGTGCCACCTCATATCCCTCACTACTAGTGTCAGTCCTGATAGTGCCAACTCTGGAATCCCCAAAAACACTCTCCGCATAAGATAACGTGTTGAACTGCCGACTGTCTACTGTGTTGCTGGGTCCTCCTGTATGCCACTGCACCCCATCACTAGATGCTATCTCCCTTTAAATCACGTTGTATCTTGTATGAGTAGTCGTATCCTCCTGTGCACTCACTCTGCTACTATCATCTGCGCCTGGATCCCATATAGATGTGTCCAGACATGTGCTATGGTCATCCCGACTAACAAGGAGTGCATCCTCATCACTGCAGGCCGATCCTGGAAGTAAGTGCTCCATCAACTTATTAGTCTCCACAATCTGCTTTGTTATCGCACAGTTTGTAGCTAGGTCAAGTGGCTATGAAGTAGAAGGTCAAATTGGTGTAACAAGAACCTATCCCATCCAATGTCACCACGATGGGGAGGTTCTTTCTCTTTAGGGAGGTTAGGCCCAGGGGAGACATCCCCGGTAACCTGGAGTTTTGAAGAGGCAAAGGTTTAATAGTCAAAGTAAAGTTCCCCCTTCATAGGTCACCACCAAAACAGATAGTCCGGCTAAACAACGAATAATGAAGTGTAGGCCCAGAGAAGAACACCTGCCCGAAACAAAGCAAACCAATATATATATATGCAAGCTATGATTCAATGGGTTAGTACTTCAATAGACTATCTGATATCAATGTATAAGCAATTGCGACAATAAAT
Organism: Picea engelmannii; assembly: GCA_009831015.1. Lineage (NCBI taxonomy): Eukaryota > Viridiplantae > Streptophyta > Pinopsida > Pinales > Pinaceae > Picea > Picea engelmannii. The sequence goes on along the minus strand of ML839489.1, from coordinate 45,899 downwards.
ATTGACGAAGTCAATGTTTGTTAATATAACAATGAAATAATGTTACTTCACCAATAAATATCAAGATGTAATAGCAATCAATGTATCCAATCAATCCCTCATTCAATAAATGCTTAAAACACCATCCAATTGCTCAATGTATAAAAAATGCTGCGTCAAGATGAAATAACCAAGTGTGACATCAGCTTTTTCAAGGTTAGTAGTTAGTTAGGGTTTCAATTTATAAGAGTTTGAGAGTTGTTTTAGTCACTTTCACTTCAACGTTGGAGGCTAAAGATCAGTGCCTAGGGTTATGGAGTCAAAAGGTGAAGGACGTACAAGTTGAAGGGGAAGAGATTCAAAGGACAAGAGGGAAAGGTTTCAAGGTGCTGCAACAACAGGGCCTTAAAGACAACACCCTAGGGGAGAGAGGCTCACTCTGGTGTTGCTTAAGCAAGGCCTCGTGCTCTCTCCTCCTTCCCGGCAATCAGCTAGCTCAAAGACAAGTAAAATCAAGACAAGAGAGTTTAAAGAGGGAGAGTGTTGCAAAGGCAAGGCTCTTTCATCAAACCCTAAAAGAAAAACG
>ML839489.1:0-26178 GCA_009831015.1 Picea engelmannii | reverse complement strand
GTTCAAGCCATGAACCAAGAAATTGACTCCATTGAGAAGAACAAGACATGGGATCTTGTTGATTTGCCAAGACACAAGAAAAGTATTGGTGTCAAGTGGGTTTACAAAACCAAACTAAATGAAAAAGGACAGATTGAAAAGCAGAAGGCAAGACTTGTTGCCAAAGGATTCTCACAACAACCAGGTACTGATTATGGTGAAACTTTTGCTCCAGTAGCAAGGTTAGACACTGTCCGAACTCTATTGGCCATAGCAGCACAACACAAATGGCAAGTATTTTCAGTTACATTGTAACATGTTACAATGTAATGCAGTCGCGATGGATTAAGGAAGACATAAAGAAACGATAACACATCAACTGTGAGTAAGGAGCATATTAAATAAATTCCAAACAGATTTAACACAGCTGAAGGAGGAGAAAACATGCTGAAAGAAATCGACCGTGATGAATCTCACAGTCGCAAGCAAAAATCGTCTTTATTACTCCAATCTGGTTTACAAAAACTCAGCAATTACAATGAAACCCTCTTTGAAAGAGGTTTCCCCCCAGTGCTGTGCTCATGCGCCACCCTTTTTGTTGTTAACTACCTCAGTCTTTTTAAAAGAAAAATATAAAATAAATTTCTTTAAGTTCCAAGAAATGTGAAACGATTTGTCTTCTAGACTCTGCGGCTGCCTGACGCTTAGTTGAACCGTTATTTATCATTTGACTGGTGGATAGGGATTTCTGGTGTAATCCAAGCGTTTGATTTTTCTTTCAACGCCGGGTGTCATATCCTCCTGTCCCGATTTCATTACTGTCGGAGAAATTATTTGTAACCTTCTTTATTTCAGTGAAGGAAAACCATCTGGCACCTTTCAGTTTAGGAGCACCTCCACTATCCTGACCACTCGTTCCTGAAATTTGTAAATTTCTGTCTCGTAATACGACACATCCGATTGCTCACCCCATGATTCAGTGCCGCTGAGAAGACAGTATATAGTTCTCAGTATGTCCCCCTTCGGTTGATTCAATAATAGGCTATACATCGCATTTGATGTCGAACATCATATTTGATTAAATCCCTCACCCATTGGTTTAGATTCATAATCCAATATCATTCTTAAACGCAAATTGTTTAAATTTAAGTCAGTGATTCACACAAATATAGATGTATAGAAAGATTTTCAAATAAAACATTTATAAACCTCCAAGATTAAGAGAGAGAGATCGAGTTCGTTCAAAGTCCTTCAATGGCGTGCACTTTCCACATTGTAGCAGAGCAGAGCACGAGGCAGCTAATGCCTACAATTGACTCATAATTAAATCTCAATATGTGGTGATAAGAAATCTTCTATTACTTTATATCTGTATTTACCATGCAAACGATCTATCATTGTTGAGCATCATCTTCACCCGCGGTAGAAACGATCTGTGTGTTAATGGTGGAGCTGAAAGCCACGTCCATTTCTACATTGGCCAAGATCCATGGATGATTCAAGATTTGATCACAAGAAAATCGGCGCCTGCTGTCCTTCTGCAACATTCCAAGAACGAGATCCTTTGCGGAATTGGATATGAACCGGCCACTCAGATTTGGCTCTGTATTTCGTATTTGCTCATACATGACCATGGCATCCTCCTCTGCATAAAAAGGTGTCCTCCCAAAGAGAAGAACATATAACACCACTCCTGCGCTCCATATATCAACCTCGTACGAGTATCCATTTCCACTCAACATCTCTGGAGCAGAATATCTCAATGTCCCCACGTTATCGTTGATTACATTTTGATAACCGTTGCATATCGATCTATCAAAATTTCCAAGTTTGAAAACCCATGAAGACGAGTTTACATTGTTTGCAGTGTTTGATATAAAAATACTGGATGGTTTTACGTCTCTGTGAATGATTTTCCACGATTGGCAGTATTGAAGGGATTGGACAAGAGATTGGATTATTCTGGCTGTTAGTTTCTCAGAAAGGAAGCCATGGTCATGAGCGTCGATAAAATGTTGGAGATATCCTCCATCACATAGATCGGCAATCATATAAACATTCTGCGACCAGCCATATTTCCCCACCCGTTCCTACGGGAAATAGGCTATGGACCTGAAAATATTATCCTGTTTGCCTTGTAATTTTGAAAATGAGACATACTTGGTAGTTCGGATGTTATTCTCTCGAAAAGATCATAGTTAAACAGTCCCTCCACATCCTTCGCAGCTTCCCCATAGCTGTCAATGAATTCACTTCGATCTGCGACTTTGACGGCAAACATTTCTTGAATGGATAAACGCCTCCTGAATGCAACATACAGTGTTGTGTTACAGCCATCTTCCTTGGGATCTGTTCACCAACAAGTTGACGGGTCGGGTTCAATTCTCGAGTCTGTAGAACAGCTTTCTAAGCTTCAATTTCTTTATCTCTCTCACAACAAGCTCTCGGGGAGGCTTTCGCAGGGACTATCAGAGCTCTCTAATCTGCAAAACTTGGATATTTCATTCAATAATTTCAAGTTTGTGACGATGCCCTCAGTAATATCGGACCTCGCATATATCACCTTTTCTTTATCTGGTATTCTAACAGTAGTGTCAGAGTCACCTCATTTCTTAAGCATGAATTAAACGATGATAGTCTTCCCGAGTTGAATCGTGCAGAAAACGTATCATTTCTACGGGCGTTTTCATTCCATTATGCAGAAACGCTTCTGCCATCCGTCGGTCTGACCCGTTCTCCGTTTCTCTGGCTATTCACTGACTTCGTTGCTGACCTCTTTTCTGCCAGTCTGGTCTAGGGTTTTAGAGTAACGACTCTTAGCATTCTTCAACTCGCAAAAACCCTAATTTGGCTCACGTCCGTATGAAAAAACCAACGAGGCATTGCATTCGAGCGACCGACGTAAAGAATCCTTGCACAACTTTGTAGCCGAAACCATTGCTAGGCTTCCACTACATAGAGAACCTTCCCATAATGCTTGAACCCTTCCCAGCTAATTAATTGTCCACCATTCACATGAACAAGTACATCCTCGGGCTCTAAATGCATCTGTCAGCAGGTCCCTCGACTTTTCTGGCTTATATATAGAGATGCAGAACAAGTGCCAAAGGTGTTCAATGTACTCAGTAGAGCTCTCACGAGACGTCCGGTCAGTAGAACCTTCATGAGATGTCGGTGCGAGCCTATAGGTCTGGATCCCTTTAAAGATCTATGCATGAGAGAAATAAATAGGGGTCCTATTTTTGCATTCTTCATAGCGTTCACCACGCCTTCTTATCTTAAGGTCTTCCATCCGAACTTCCACGGGCAGCGTGTGGGAGTCCCATTAAGAGCAACCATGTTTGTCAAAGAAGAAACAAAAACCCAGACGAATCTGATGCAAGGGGATCGACAACCCACTGCGAACTCAAGACACTATCTTCACAGAATCCAAATCCCTTACTTTTCTCGTGAGGCTTATAGCTATTTTTCTTCTGAAACCAACGTTCTTCTTCTGAAACCAGTGTTTTTCTTTATAGGAATATTTTCCAGCAAAACTAAAAATTACTTCAACACAACAATGTGTAACAACGACAGCTAAACAGGGGGGCCATGAAGCTGTGTTAGACATTAAACACCTGATCCCCATTACTGCAAAGCCTCAAATACTTGTCAAATACTTGAAACGAGCATACAGTAGAAGAAACATGAATAATTAAAATAGATGAAAATGGTCGCCCAAACTCCCAGCTGAAGAAGATCTAGGCTCATTCTCAAACACATTTGGATGAAAACAATAAGTAGAGAAAATTTTAAATATCTGTTACAACACCTGCCCTGCACTCCAACTCATTATTGTTCATGTGATAGTTTATGACCCCTGAATTTGATACCACAATATTGGTCCAATGTCACCTGTCTCTTGAATCCTGCACTCAAGGCCTCATACTCCCAGGCATATTCTTCAAAGTGGTCTTCTAGTTCATTGAAATGGTTACTCTGTGGCTGGCCATCCAAAAAAGTAGGCATAGGATTGTTTGACTGTTTATTTGTTTTTTACTTGTGTGTTTTCAAGTTTACTTCATGAAGTTGCGCATTAGGGTTTGTGTTTAGGAGATCAAAACATGAAGACTGTGATGTTCCTGACTTGGCTAGTCTAGGAAATACTGCTAATCTGATATGTCTATTGTAGGTAATTCATTGTTACTACATATAAATGATCATACAAATAGTAAATAAGACAAAAGACTACAAATCTTATATTATGATATCTCTGTGAGTACAATGTCGAATGCGGCTGAGAAAAATAAATCACTCGACTAGATCAAATGACAAAAGGATCTTAGTCGAAAAACAAACATACCCAATACTAGAAGGATGCGGTGGAATGCAATGGATCAGATAAAGATTTGTTGTAGGCTACGACAGCTCATACAACAACTGCTGCAAGTCTGGAAAGTTCGCCCTGGTGGCTAAACCTCTCGGAATTGCCTGGAAATTGTCCCAAATAGTGTGCCCTGCTCTACCTCTTAGTCCCGGTACTCTTCGGACCTCTACTAGTGTGTTTGGACCCCGGATGGATCCCCCTAGGGGAATGTGCCCCTATACTACTGGAAAATTGTGCCCTAGTGATTCCACCGTCAGAATCAGTTGGTAAGTCTCAAATTGATCGCCCTGGCCTACTGTGAAATGGGTTGGAAGGGTTTCCCTGGATCTGATCTGATGATCGCTCAAGAACCCCGAATGTGTCCTCCCCAAGTGTCGCACTCCCAATGTCTGGAAAATGCGCCCCTGATGATTCCTCCGTCGAAATATGACGAGAAACCAGGCAAAAGATGCGTATGGCCTGCCTCTCAACTAGGTCGGAGGAGAATCTCTGAACTCTCCCTGAATGGGACAAGTCGATCCACTAAACCTCCTCAGAAGTTGCGCCCTGTCCCTAAACAAGTGTGCCCCTACTGCTGAATCATGTAGAATTGTTGTTGAAGACTGATGGAAGACCTGTGTGATCTCCCCGATGACTAAGGTGTGTCTCTCAACACCGAAATCAACCATTGTTGTATTCCTCCTGGAATCCACTGAGCTACCTCTCCTGAGATGCACCTTTCTCCTCAATGACAAGTCAAAATCTGCATAATGATGAATTAGGTCGGTGTACCTTCTCTTATAGCTGTCTGAAACCCTAATTAGTTGTTGACTTCTAATTTTAGCTCATATGTTCTATTTTTAGCTCAAGTTGGCTTAAAAGCGCTTTTAGCCACTTTTAGCTCAATGTCACTTTCTGATTATAACACTTTTGACTGGAATGACCTCTAGTAACCCTGTTTACTCCTTTCTGGCCCTGGCTATAGTCTAACGGGGTTGTTTAAACTTTAGACCATTAAGCCTCCTCTCTGGAGCTCCTATTTCGAAAGGGACATTACAGTCCTCCTTTCCCGAAATTGCTTGTCCTCGAGCAATACCAATCCAGGGTGCTGCAACACCTGCTCGCTCTCCCAAGTAGCATCCTCTATTGGAAGGCCTCTCCATCTAATCAAACACTCTCCGATGACCCTGCTCCTCAGCTTTCGCTCCCGGAACTCCAGTACCTCCTCCAGAACCAACTCCAACTATCCCTCCTCATCCAATGGGGAAGCTCCTCTGATGTGTTGATGAATTGTCCCACTGCCTTCTTGAGGCAAGATACGTGGAACACGTTATCAATCTTTCTCCCCTCTAGAAGCTCTAGCTCATAGGAAACCTCGCCTACCCGACGCATGATCCTGTAAGGTCCATAAAATCTGGGCTTGAGCTTCTCTGCCCCACTCTTCTTGAGAGATGATTGTCTGTAAGGTTGGAGTCTCAAGAAAACCAAATCCCCAACCTCAAAGTTGCGCTTTATCCTCTGCATGTCCGCACTCATCTTCTGTCAATTATGTGTTGTCAGCAGGTTCTCTTTTAGCAATTTGAAAATCTCCTGACTCTCTGTGATCCAATCCTTGGCCTTGGGAGCTCTGCTCTCCCCGAAAACCAAGTCTATCAAAGTGGGAGCATCATGTTGATTTTTCAATAGGCTAGGCTTAAGCATGAAGTTCATTCCATTTTTTCATTTTACTTAAACCATAGACAATTTGTTGCAGCAACCAAGATCACAAGAAGAAACACCATACACAAGTACACAAGAAGTATCCTGGGAAACCCTTCTTAACAAGGGAAGAAAACCTAGTCAATCCTTTGCTATATTCTTCAAGAGAAAGACCTCCACCACCAAGAAAACCTAGCACACAAAAGGGTGCTCACAAACCCTAGAAGACTAGCGCCCAAGAAAGGTGTGCACTTTTCCCAAGAGGATGTACTTGCTGAAATTTCCAAACTCACACTTAAGATATGATTCCTCAATGGGGAATTTACCTTTACTTATATTAGACTTAACCTATCAACAAAAATGTCTATTGGCACAAGAAGGTCGGCCTCTCTATCTCACAATATAATTAATATTAACCAGATTAATTATCTTTTACATTAATTATCAATTACATTAAGATGGGGCCAACCTGTACCCTTTACATTACAATTAGGGTTACAAGCAGGCCTGACTCTTGAACAATATAGCAAGGGATCTCATACACCCACTAGTGCTCAGCCACTAGGGGCACATCCATAGGGATGTCCATAACTCTATCTCACTGCATTACACAGGAGAACCACTCTCACTAGTGCTCAACCACTAGGATCACGTTCACCTGTGCTCGTCCATAGGCACGTCCACTCAACAGATCTTCTTTCCCACTGCATTACACAGGAGAGTCATCTAGAGTTCATAATCTCAACTCTCTGCTCAGAGGAGGCTAATACATCATCTTCATCTCTGTCTCATGACAATGCACCCAGCTCTATGGGAATTCACACGTGTTCACCTTGTGCTCAGCCACAAGCACATCCAACTCAACAAATCTCCTTTCTCACTGCGTTACACAGTAGAATCATCTAGAGTTCTTCTCAACTCTCTATAAGGAGGAGGCCATCACTATGTTCCAATTCAGTCTCAAATAGGAACCACGCTCCCATCTCAGGGGCTCTCTCTCAGGTCTACTCAATCAGTCTATGTCCTGGATAATGTCTCACGCAGTTGTAATCATCAACACATCATACCCATACAATGCTCGGAAGGGTGTCATACCAATGGACATGTGGAAAGTGATGTTGTAGCAATGCCTCCTAAATGAAGCCACCTGACCCATGTTCTCTGTTGTCCACCCACATAGTTCCTCAAATACCCTTCAACCCACTTGTTGACGATCTCGGTCTGCCCATCTGTCTGAGGGTGATAGTTGGTGCTGGGTGTCAACTCGGTCCCCACCAATCTAAACAACTCCCTCCAGAATGTCCCAATAAATTGACTGTCCCTGTCGCTGATGATGTTCCTCGGCAACCCATGGAGTCTGAAGACCACTTTGAAGAATAACTCGACTACCTGAACTACGTTGTACTCTGTCGGTATGGCATAGAAGTGAGCAAACTTGGTCAATCTTTCGACCACTACATAGATGCAGTCCTTACCCTGGACCTTAGGTAGGCCTGTGATGAAGTCCATCAATATGCTCTCCCATTTTTGCTCTAGAATGGGAAGTGGTTGAAGTAGCCCTACTAGAAGCGTATGCTCTGACTTGTTTTGCTGGCAAGTCACACACTCACTGATGTATCGCACAACGTCCTGTTTGAGGTCCTTCCATGAGAACCTCTCTCTGATCTGCCTGTAGATGTTGAAAAACCCCTGATGGCCTGCTAGTGGTGAATCATGAACTGTTGCGAGGATCTTCTTCTTGAGCACTAAATCTAGTACCAAGTAGAATCTATCCTTGTAGAATATGACATCGTCAATGACCCTGTACCTGTCATCCTGAATTTGTCCATCCAGAATCTCGCAAGCGAACTGATTCTTGGAATATTCCACTAACAAGTGGGATTTCCAATCCACTGAAATCTCCATCAAAGAACATGTCGTAGGTCTCCTAGATAGTGCATCGGCCATAATGTTCTTCTTCCCCTTGACATACTCTATGTCAAAGTCAAATGCATGTACCTTCGTCACCCATTTCTGTTGGCGCTCACTGAGGTCCTTCTACTCAAGGAAATACTTCAAGCTGTTGTGATTTGTTTTGACCACGAATTTGTCGCCCACCAAATATTGTCTGAATTTGGTCAAGGCATGCATGATTGCCAACATTTCCTTGTCATAGATGGAGTACAACCTCTCGGGCTGACTGAGCTTCCTGCTCTTAAATACAATGGGGTGTCCTCCCTGCATCAAAACTGCCCCAATACCCTCACCGGAGGAATCACACTCTAATACAAATGGCAGAGTGAAGTCTGGTAATGCTAACACTGGACATGTGCCCATGACTTCCTTCATGTGATCAATGGCTTTCTATGACTCATCGGTCCAGATGAAAGCCCCATGCTTGGTGAGATCCGTTAGTGGTGCTCCAAGCTGAGAAAAACCCCGGACAAACCGCCAGTAATAACTGCATAACCTGAAGAAGCTCCTCAATTCTGTCACATTCCTGGGCATTGGCCAATCCAGAATGGCCCTGATCTTCTCTCGGTGTACCTGTTGTACCCCTTGTGCACTGATGATGTGGCCCAAGTAAAGTAGCTCTGTCATACCGAACTCACACTTGGACACTTTGGTGTATAGTGACTACGCCTCCATGATGCTCAATACCTCATCCAAGTGCCTCATATGCTCCTACCATGTCTTGTTGTAGACCAAGATGTCATCGAAGAAAACCAAGACTGATTTCCTCAACTGATCCCTGAATATGTGGTTCATGCAAGACTGAAACGTAGCTGGTGCATTGGTTATCCCAAATGGCATAACCAAAAACTCAAAATGACCAAAGTGACATTGAAATGTTGTCTTCTCTATGTCTTGCTCTCGGATGTTTATCTGATGATACCCAGTGTGTAGATCAATTTTCGAGAAGAAAATTTCCCCATGTAGTTCATCCATCAACTCGTCAATGCGAGGGATAGGATACCGGTTCTTGATGGTTTTCTTGTTCAAGGCTCGGTAATCAATGCACATCATCATCGTACCATCCTTCTTCAAAACTAAGACAACTGAAGAAGTGAATGCGCTGTTGCTAGGTCTGATGTGTCCCATCACTAGAAATTCCTTAATTGCTTTCTTTATCTCATCCTTGAACCTCCTAGGATGACGATAGGGTAGTGTGATCATAGGTTTGGCTTCCTCCTCCAACTCAATGGTATGCTCAAACCCTGTCAGGCGGTCTCCCTGGTGGAATCGACCCAAAAACCTGTTAATGTCGTCCCAACAAGTTCCTGATCTTTGTTTGATACTGTTGTCGACCCTCTGAATCCTTCCACGTAGTGATCAAGCACTCTGCGGCATATGCTACCTCCCCATGTCTGAATATCCTCTCCATCCTCTTGGCCGAAATTGTCATGGGTGCTCCTGTCGATATGCCCCTCAGAACAACCCTCTTCCCGTCACTGTCTTTGAACCCCATCTCCAAGGTTTGGTAGTTGGTGGTGATTTTACCCAAGGTAATCATTCACTGGACTCCCAATACCACATCTGTGTCAGATAGGTCAACCACATAAAATGTGTCTCTCACTATGTAGTTGCCTAACTTTATCTCCAAGTTCGAAACTCTGTCTAGACACTCCACTGTATGGCCATCTGCTACTGCAACATCAAACCCCTCAAACTCCTCTGTCCGAAGTGCTTGCCTCGATAGCAATGAGGCATCAATGAAATTGTGGGTGGCCCCACCATCTATCAGGGTGATTGCCCGCTGTCCCTGAATAGTCCCTCTGATCTGGAGGGTATCATACCTGGGAACACCAGAAAGGGTCGCTATGACTCCTCCCTTTGTTGGTTTTTGTTTGTTAGCCTGCTCATGAGGCTGTGGCACTACCGGTGGGTGAGTCTCTGCTGGTGTCGGTGGTCTACGTGGAGGCTACTCCTCTGACTGTGTTGGGTCCTCTGAGCCAGTGGATTCACTGTCATGCTCCTCCTCGTCACTGTCCACATTGTCTGCTGCCACCTCTATATAATGAATCTCTCCCTTGCCCATGCACCTGTGACCTGGGACCTAAGGGTCTTTGCAGGTGAAGCAAAGCTTCTTCCTCATAAGCTCTCGCATCGTCTCATCATCCAGCTTCTCCTTTCCCTACCATTCTCTCCAGAATGGCTTCCTATCTCGGTCCCTTTGTGGTACGAAGGGTTTGGAAAAGGGTTTTGTCTTCGGCACTGAGTCTGCCAAATCTCGAGTGTGTAAGATGGCATCCTGCAAAGTGTGAGGCTTGTATGCCTTCACCCAGCCTCTCGAGGGTTCTGTGAGCCCCTCTGTAAATAACATGATCAGCCCCGACTCAGATATATCTGTCACTGCCACTGCCACCTGCTGAAACTCTGTGTTGAATGCCTCTGCTGTGCCAGTTTCTCTCAATTGAGCTAGATCCCTGAAATGGATCTCTGGATACCTCCTGTCAAACATGTCCATGAGTCTCTCTGTGAACTCCCTGTAGGAGGTGATGTGACTGTGTCCCAACGTCACCAGTCCATGATGCCACCACTCGTGTGCCTTACCCTCCAAGTGTAGGGTAGCGAAGTTGATGGATTTTGTCTAGATAATTTGGTTGATCTTGTAGCATGTGTCTAGCTTTTGTACCCAAGCTTTGGCTGTGCATTTGGACGATCCATCAAAAGAAGGTATAGTGAGTTTACCAACTTTCCCGATGAAATCAATGTTATGTCCATGTTGTTGTTGTCGTCCTCCTCTCTGCGGCTCTCTGGGGTGGTTCCTAAGTCTGAGTCCACAATACTCGATCAGGGTCATGTCTTGATGGAAGTCACAACCCAATGTTGCATAATCCCTCCTGTACTCTGCAATATCCTCCACCTGAGTGGGCGGCCTCTATGTTATCGGCTGTTGTGTTGTTGTTGGGGGTGCCCTTTGGAAACTGGGGAACAATGGCCTGGGAATCCTGCTCAAAGAAGTATATGTGCGAGTAGGTGTCTGGGATCTATTGCCTGCCCCTGAGTTACCCTGTGTTGCATGTGGGGCTTCTGTACCCGGGGTGCCCACTATAGCCAATCTATCAACCATCTGCGCCAAAGAGTCATGGCCTGCTGACTGACTACCAGATTGTTGAGTACCTGCATGAAGGTTGTCTATGGTTCCATGGGGGCTTTACCACTGCCCTCTGGTCTCTCATATATGTCCCCTAACATCCTCTCTGCCTCATGCTCAGCCTCACGCTTTGCCCTTCTCTCCACTTCTTTGTGTGCCTCTTCCTCTGAGCTGGGAGGGAAAGGGGGAAAATCAGGTCTAGTTCTTCTTTCCTTACGTCTATGGTAAGTGACATATTCGTCACCTACGTGCTCACGACCCTCTAGGTCCTCTGCTGCACTCATCGTCTTTAGTCACAGGCTGGCAAGACTAAAGCTCTGATACCACTGTAATGTTCTTGACTTGGCCAATTGTTAGATTTAGGGAAAATAGAGAAAACAATGATGCTTTTTCAATTCTGTCCACTAGTATAAATTTAGATCAGCATATTTAAACAAAGACATAAACAGATAAAATTAAATTCTGAACATAAACAAAAAAATTTAAGTGCAGAAAACAAAACTTTAGCTTACCTCTTAGCCAATGAAGAATGTACCTGTCACATGTGTGGGTGTAGTCCTCTTTAATATGCTCAGAAAATCAGTTTAAGGTTCATGGATCAAACCTATAGGGTTTTGATCTCTATCATAAGGACTGGTAGACAGTTTTGCCAAGGGGAGGAACACAAGTAAATGTTGGAGTGAAAACACTTAATTGTTGTCCAAAAACTGAGACAGTAAAACCCAGCAGCAGTAACAACCTTCAAACTAGAGAAGGTACCAGAATAAGGGACAACAACCCTTCAAGAAATGGGAAAGCAAACCCTTCAACCAATGGGACAGCAAACCCTTTAAGAAATGGGACAGTAAACCCTTCAGACCATGGGACAACAAACTCAACAAACAAAGGGACAGCAAACCCAACAAACAATGGGACAGCAAACCCAGCAAACCCTTCAGCAAAGGGGACAACAAACTCAGCAAACAATTCACAAATGAGACAGCAAAACCCTCCACAAAGGAACAACAAAACCCTTAAACAACAAAGCACGGATGAGGAGGAGGCATCAAGGATGAGGAGGAGTCGGTGCCTCAACACACCCAGCGGCAACCTTAAAGAAGGGCCGCGGCACCCTTGCACAGTCAAGGGTCAGACTGCGGCTCTTTTACACAGACCGACAGCCAAGGGAGAGGTCAATCGGCAGGCCTAGGCAGTCAAGAGGAGGTTCGGCCCTCTACACTGGCAAACAAATATCAGAGAAAGCTCCCAGCCAAGTAGGTGTCCAAGCTATAAGCCTCAGATCTGAAACAGAGAATCCAAAGGAGGGGCTGCACCATCACCAAGAGAAAGAATAACTGAGGTAGCCGCAGCAATAGAAGAGTGAGGAGTGAGTGAGTGTGTAAAAATGAGAGGGGGAGGGTTTCTTTTATATCTAAGGAAAGGGTTTAGGGCAAAAATAAAATAATTAAAATAATGACAATTTAATTAATATAAATATTAATTAAATGTCAAAATAAGTCAAAGTGACTTATAAAACCCCATTACCATATAAAACAAGAGGGAAATCAAAATCAAGAAAGGGGGAACTTCAAGACAAAGTCAAGGGGGTCTTCAATGGCAAAACATGTCCACATAAGTCTCATAATGACTTATAAACTTTTATCGTCACTGCATAAGAGGGCACATCAACAATGTGGTCATGTCCATCTTCTTAGCTTACTCCTAGGTCTCATGGACCATCCCAGGAGAGGGGAAGAGGATCATACATCATCACATCTTGGTATTTCACCAAGATCTGCCTGGTCCAACACCAGGTTGCCCCATAACACATTTGGGGGCCCTAGAACACAAGACCAAGGATCAGGTTGCCCTAGAACACATCTGGGGGCCCTAGAACACAAGACCAAGGATCAACCCATGCATTAAGCAAGGGTTCCCTAGAACACATCCAGGGGCCCTAGAACACATCTAGGGACTTACATCAACCACCAAGGAACACATCCAAGGATCAATCCAAGCTTCGGGCAAGGATTCCCTGGAACACATCCAGGGGCCCTAGAACACATCTAGGGACTTACTGCTTGGTCCTAGACCAAGAACCCCAGTCATATACTGGCGGCCTTCACTAGGGTCTTTTGCCATGGCTCTCACTGCTTGGTCCCAAACCAAGAAACCCCAAGAGTGCACTGGGGGCCCTAGTCCTCAGCTAGGGTCTTATGCCATCCTCTCGGAGAATTGCTCTTCCAGCTGCACTAATTTCAACACTCCCTCTCAGCAAGAAAGGCATTCTCAGCAACACCAAGCTTGTCTCGAAAGTACACATACTTTATCAATGACAAAGGCTTGGTCAAAACATCTATGGTTTGTTTTGTCGTCGGAACATACTAAATATTGAGAATATTCTTCTGCACTATGTCTCGAACATAGTGATATCTCATCTCAATGTGTTTCGTTCTGTCATGAAAACACAGGAATCATGGAGAGGTTTACACAGCTCTAGTTATCACAATGGATTACTGTGGGTTCCAACTCAGCACTGAACAAATCTGAAAGTAGCTTTATGAGCCACACTGCTTCTCTGGTAGCAGCACTTGCAACAATGAATTATGCTTCTGCAGTGCTCTGGGCTATGGAGCCCTGTTTCCTGCTGGACCAATAGATCATAGTTGAACACAAATTGAAACAATATCCGGAAGAACTCTTCCGGTCCACTGTATTTCCCATTCAATCTGAATCTGTATATCCATGAAGCATTACACCTCCACTGGAAGTGTATCTAAGCCCATAGGCTATAGTCCCCCGAACATATCTAAGAATATGTTTAACAGCAACCATATGAATATGCTTCGGTTCACACATGAACTGGTTGAGGACATTTACTGCATAACAAATGTTCGGTCTGGTATGTACAAGATACATCAAGGAACCAATGATCTGACGATATATGGAGTGGTCTTCTGGATCTGAACCTGGTTTCTACCACACCTTTAAGCCCAGAAAATAATGCATAAGACCCAAGTCTTTCATTTCAAATTCTGCCGAAAGCTCCCTTTGTCTAAGCTATCAAATTTACCTCTCCTGTAAGGAACAGATCATCCACATATAATACTAAGATAACATGATGATTATGTACAATCTTTATATAAAGATTGGGATTTGCTATACTCTTGGTGAACCCAAGACTCTGTAGAAAACTGTCAATTCTTCCACACCAAGCTCTGGGAGCTTGCTTCAATCCATACAAGGCTTTCTTGAGTTTGCAGACATGGGATTCTTTCCCATGGATCACGAAATCTTCAGGCTCCTCAATATAAACTTCTTGCTCAACTTCACCAATGAGAAAGGCAGTCTTAACATCCGTTTGGTGAAGTTTCCAATCAAAAACTTAAGCAAGAGAGATAATGATTCTAATGGAGCAAAGATCTCGTTATAGTTGGTTCCTTCTTTCTGAGAGAAGCCATGAGCCACAAATCTAACTTTGAATTTTTCAATATTTTCATTTGTTGCATGTCATGGCCCAACTCACATACTGGGACTGCTCCCTCTAAGTCTCATAATATGTCTGCCTCCCTGCATGTGCAAATTGGCTTCCTCTAAACTTGCAAGATCCTTTAACTCTGAACTGGTGTCGTATTTCTTCAAGATGTACTTGGTGTCGGTACCAAGTTTAATATGAAAAGCTAAGCCAAGCTTTTACCAGGTTATGCTTTTGTCATGTGACCTCACTATCCGCTAACCAAGTCTTTTCTTAGGAAAACTGCAGGATACATACAGTGGATGACATGTATAACCTTATTGAGCTCTCGTACCAAGGACAATGGCTCAAATTCAATCTCAAGACTCCCGACTCAAAAAGGATACCTTGAACTTGCTTGGTCTGAAGACAAACACTGAACTTTGTAGCCTGCTATCATCTGTAGCTTCCAAATACATCTTCTGTGTATGCAGATGTATCTATTGTTCAAGTAAGTTCATATTGTTGTCCTTATTTGAGCCAACTGTAACACTTGTTTATTGTTTATGCTTTGACCCCTTTTATAGGGGTTCAGTTCTTTGACCAGAGTTACTTACCATTCTTCAAAATGATCACTCTGGACCTTTTGAAGGTAAGGGATATATGTATTGTAACCAATAACTTCTCGCAACAAGTTATGTTGGCGATAATGCCATGAGAGTGCCCAAGTAGGATAAAACACTTGAAAACTCCAGAACTTTTATCGTAAAACCTCCAACACTTTGTCAAGTGCAAGATTTCTACCTTAATACTTCCTCCTCTCTCTATTATTGTAGAGATGTATGCCTTTTAAAATGCTTCATATATTACTTCAGAGAACAAACCATTGCATTAGGATTCAAGGTGGTTACAACATGCAGACAACAGGGGTGCTAGGAAAGTCCCAGTCTACAAAAGTTAAAAATATATGAGCTCGGGCCCTCACAGGGAGGGACTCAACATCACGATGGAATGCACTAAGGTTAACTCTCAGGAGCAGAGCCAACTGTTGCTAAAGCTCTTTAAATCTACTACAGTAAGGGGGTGAGGATCCTTATTGAATGTAACTTTACGACTACGTTTCCACAAAAAGCCAATTGCAACCAAATAAACTCAATGCCAAAGCAATTTTTAGTTTCCCTGGGAATCCCACTGTACCCCAGGAGGGCCCCCTTTCATGAGATCCAAGCTACAGTAAGAGATTGAAATCCAACCTGAAACCTTGCCCAAAAAAAAAAACTTTGGCAGTGTGACATTTCCAAAAATCTTGCTGAACTGTCTCACCCTTACCACACAATGCACATTCTAAATTAGAAATGCAAACTTTGTGCAACCTACTGTTCACAACCAATCCTTGATGATGCAGTAACCACCCCCATGTATATGTTTAAAGGAGACACAAGCCTGCCAAATGCATTGACACTTCCTGCCTGAGTAATCTCTGGTTTAAGCAATGTGATATTCAACACTTCTGATAAAAAATACGAAATCTGCATTTGAAATATGTTGTCTCTGAAATTTGAAATCTTAGATTTCCAAAGCGAGATATTTATTTTCTAAAACTTTCTATTAGTGTATATTTTGTTCTTGTGGTGATATGTTCTAATGATCTACCCTCACAACCACCGGGAAAATCATTAAAAGTAACTGTACAAAACTGTTCATGTACCAACCAGCATATTGACTCACAAGCGTACTACTACTGTGTGTACCAATAGTCTCTTTATCTTCAACTGAGCCCTTGTCTATGGCAGCGAATCAAATCATGTCTGATCTCTGAATCACTGTTGAATATATCGCCGAAATATTGGATATGTCAGATATGTCGCCGACATTTTCCCCTGGCCGAAACTTTCCCCCGAAAATTTCGCGACATATCCGAAACTTTGAAAGTGTCGCGACACTTTCATTGTGTCCCGACATTTTACAATATGTCGGCCTGCTAAGGTTTTTTGAGGTTTTTTTATTTATGTAACAATTCTTGATTGAGTAGAGATTCATAAACATGATTTACACAACCTTGGTTGATGATATTTATTCTGATACAGTCTTTCTTACAAGAAAACTTGCCAATTCCCAGAGGTAAGGCACTAAGAGTTGTAAGAGTTTATTGTTTTTTGATGGGATTAATGCAAACCTTGCATCTTTTTCTTTAAAAAAGTCAATTTAAGATTCATCATGTATAGTAGGATTCAGATTATTTTAGTAATTAATTTGTATCATATTTGATTGATTATATGAAGGATAAATTTGTCTGATTGCATGTTTCTAGCAATGCCATAGGTTAGTGAAATCATTGAAGTAGATTCAAGAGAGTTAGGTCATGTTAAATGTGTTGTGGAGGGTAGGTTTCATGAATCTACCATTTATGTGCAAGAAGCAGCCATGGAGCTTGTTGGTTTCCATATTATCTCTCATCTCAATGTGGCTACAAAGGTATAGTAGATATTTTATTTAAAATACCAACATGTAGATACTTAAGGTTAAGATTGAAATAACTTCGATGCAATTTGAACATTTGATCTTCACATAACAAGTTGGATAACAAGTTGAACATTTGATCTTCACATAGCTAAGTTGAATCCATGGAACACAAATGTAACCAACCTAGGCCTAGGTCAACAGGGGCAGTTATTTTAAACCAACTCTCACTATAAAACTAGCTTAAAAATCCCATGAGCAACTTATGATGAGACAAAGCTTATTTATTGGTTGTATTTTCATATTTATGTAGCAAAGTGTTTATTTGATGTTATTGTTGCTTTACAAGTTTAAAAAATTGAAAAAAATGAGTGTTTTTGTATTTTTTTTAGGTCTTGCGACATATTCCGACATTTTCCGCCGATGTCACCGAGAAGTTACATTCCGGACCCTCGCCGACACTTTCCCCGACACAACATATACAGCATTGCTCTGAATTAGTAACACAGGATTCATTGCAATTTGTTGGCAGAGTTAGGTTTAAGGACAGTAAAACAAAGAACATTCTTACCATCACGCACTCCACCAGCCTGCTCTTTGTTGTGAGACTTTTCAAAAACAAAGTTCTTCCACCTGTACTTTACAAGGCAAGTCTAACGTAGTGACAATGTTCCTTTCGAGCTGACTGTCCGGAGTACAGATTGGCATAAAATCTTCATCATCAAATTTGATGGCCCATTAAAAACAACTTACTAATGATCTACAAAACAAACCCTAAAACAAGGATCTATGCAGGCTCAAAAGTATGCCACTATTGAGCTCTTTTCACGCCCTAAGCTATGATTCCATGTTAGATTTAGGGAAAATAGAGAAAACAATGATGCTTTTTCAATTCTGTCCACTAGTATATATTTAGATCAGCATATTTAAAAAAAGACAAACAGATAAAATTAAATTTTCAACATAAACAAAATTTCTAAGTGCAGAAAGCAAAACTTTAGCTTACCTCTTAGCCAATGAAGAATGTACCTGTCACATGTGTGGGTGTAGTCCTCTTTAATATGCTCAGAAAATCAGTTTAAAGTTCATGGATCAAACCTCTAGAGTTTTGATCTCTATCATAAGGACTGGTAGACAGTTTTGCCAAGGGGAGGACCACAAGTAAATGCTGGAGTGAAAACACTTAACTGCTGTCCAAAAACTGAGACAGTAAAACCCAGCAGCAGTAACAACCTTCAAACTAGAGAAGGTACCAGAATAAGGGACAGCAACTCTTCAAGAAATGGGAAAGAAAACCCTTCAACCAATGGGACAACAAACCCTTTAAGAAATGGGACAGTAAACCCTTCAGACCATGGGACAGCAAACCCAGCAAGCCCTTCAGCAAAGGGGACAACAAACTCAGCAAACAATTCACAAATGAGACAGCAAAACCCTCCACAAAGGGACAACAAAACCCTTCAACAGCAAAGCAGGGAAGAGGAGGAGCCATCAAGGAAGAGGAGGAGGAGTCGATGCCTCAACACACCCAGCGGCAACCTTAAAGGAGGGCCGCAGCACCCTTGCACAGTCAAGGGCCAGCCTGCAGCTCTTTTACACAGACCGGCAGCCAAGTGAGAGGTCAATCAGAAGGCCTGGGCAGTCAAGAGGAGGTCTGGCCCTCTACACTAGCAAACAAATATCAGAGAAACATCCCAGCCAAGTAGGTGTCCAAGCTATAAGCCTCAAATCTGAAACAGAGAATCCAAAGGAGGGGCAGCACCATCACCAAGAGAAAGCATAACTGAGGTAGTCGCAGCAATAGAAGAGTGAGGAGTGAGTGAGTGTGTAAAAATGAGAGGGGGAGGGTTTCTTTTATAGCTAAGGAAAGGGTTTAGGGCAAAAATAAAATAATTAAAATAATGACAATTTAATTAATATAAATATTAATTAAATGTCAAAATAAGTCAAAGTGACTTATAAAAACCCCATTACCATATAAAACAAGAGGGAAATCAAAATCAAGAAAGGGGGAACTTCAAGACAAAGTCAAGGGGGTCCTCAATGGAAAAACATGTCCACATAAGTCTCATAATGACTTATAAACTTTTATCATCACTGCATAAGAGGGCACATCAACAATGTGGTCATGTCCATCTTCTTAGCTTACTCCTAGGTCTCATGGACCATCCCGAGAGAGGGGAAGAGGATCATACATCATCACATCTTGGTATTTCACCAAGATCTACCTTGTCCAAGACCAGGTTGCCCCAGAACACATCTGGGGGGCCTAGAACACATCTAGGGTCTTATCCACCAAGGTACAAGACCAAGGATCAACCCATGCATTAAACAAGGGTTCCCTTGAACACATCCAGGGGCCCTAGAACACATCTAGGGACTTACATCAACCACCAAGGAACACATCCAAGGATCAATCCAAGCACCAGGCAAGGATTCCCTGGAACACATCCAGGGGCCCTAGAACACATCTAGGGACTCACTGCTTGGTCCTAGATCAAGAACCCTAGTCATATACTGGGGGCCCTCACTAGGGTCTTTTGCCATGGCTCTCACTACTTGGTCCCAAACCAAGAAACCCCAGGAGTACACTGGGGGCCCTAGTCCACAGCTAGGATCTTATGCCATCCTCTCGAAGAATGGCTCTTGCAACTGCACTAATTTCAACACTAGTCTGGGAAATACTGATAATTTGATATGTCTAATGTAGGTAATCATTGTTACAGCATATAAATGATCATATAGATAGTAAATGAGACAAAAGACTACAAATCTTATATTATGATATCTCTGTGAGTACAATGTCGAATGCGACTGGGTAAAATAAATCACTCGGCTAGATCAAATGTCAAAAGGATCTTAGCCGGAATACAATAGCAACTAAAACAATAATACCCGATACTAGAAGAATGCGGTGGAATGCAATGGATGAGATGAAGATTTGTTGCAGGCTACGGCAGCTCATACGGCAACTGCTGCAAGTTTGGAAATTTCACCCTAGTGGCTAAACCTCTCGGAATTTCCTGGAAACTGTCCCAAATAGTGCGCCCTGCTCTACCTCTCAGTGCTGGTGACTGTCCATGAAGATTTTCCAGGTCCTATCAAGCATCCAACTAGGTTTGTCTTTGACCTCAAGTTGGCTCTAAGTTTCAACTATCTAACAATGGTTTGTTGTTGTTTTAGGACAGCAAATTGTTCAGTAATTTCTTCGCTGATTTGTTACGGTTACATAGGCCATTTAGGTGCTCTAGCATGTAGTTTTTGTCACCAAGGGTTAGCACATGCATACCAAAATATATGTAACACACCTAGAGATCTTTACTGCTGAAAAATATTGTGGTTCTAAACTCTAACATACATGAAAATGAACACAGGTATTTTTGGTCAACATGACCCTGGATAAAAAACCCCAGGAAAAACCAGTTTGGAATATAAGTGTATATATAGGGAGAATAGAAGGTGGAATACAACAAGTACAATATATAGAAGAACCTGATACAATAGCAGCTTGATCCAAGCTGCAACACAAGTCCAACTGAAGCAACAGTGCCCTAGGAAGGTGCGCCCTCCATAAATGTTGTCAAGACCACTGAACTGGAGCTCTCTGCCAACTAGAAGCTCTGATGGAGAAACCCTCCTGGAGTACTCTGATGTTGAGATGTAGCCTCCCTCTGAAACAGACCTCATTGCAATCTGAGCTCTGAAAGTCCTCCCTGCTGATGATGCACCCTCACCAAGTGCGCCCTCCTCACAGCAAGAAGCTCTCCTCTAAATAATAGAGGACCTAAGCTTGTTGGTTGCCTCCATGGATAGAAGTGCCCAAGCTTTCCTCAACCAATGCCTAAAACCTCATGCTCATGCTCTCTCTCAAACTCTCCAAGTGAACAAGTGAGTCAATGAGCTCTCCTTTGCCCTTTGCACCCCTCTTGAACCTCCATAAAGAAACTTA
This sequence comes from Picea engelmannii, assembly GCA_009831015.1. Lineage (NCBI taxonomy): Eukaryota > Viridiplantae > Streptophyta > Pinopsida > Pinales > Pinaceae > Picea > Picea engelmannii. Next base: position 5,237 of record ML839489.1, on the reverse strand, counting down.
AAATATGGATGGTTGAGATCATCTTATCTCATGTCCAATCAAAGGTTGAGATCATCCCATAATAATCTCACTCTCAAACCCACTTTGGTTTAAGTTCCCTAAGTTCACTTTATGTCTCCTAATTCACCCACAAAGTGAATTAATAGTCATTTAAGCTAAAATGACCAAATTTCACTTTTGACTTAAATCTCCTAAGTCAAAGTGAAATTAGACATAAAGTACAAGGCACAAAGTACATAGTACCTCCCACACGTGTTTAGGAGCTCACAAACACATGGGGAACACTTCCCAAGGTACATAATCTCAATAGTTCGGACCTCTACTAGTGTTTCTGGACCCCGGATGGATCCCATTGGGGGAATGCACCCCTCTACTACTTTAAAATTGTGCCCTAGTGATTCCACCGTTGGAATCGGCTGGTAAGTGTCTCAAACTGATCGCCCTAGCTTACTGTGAAATGGGTCAGAAGGGTTTCTGTTAGCTTTTTAGCTCGGGAGGTACTCCACATGTTTTGTCTTATATGTGGATATAACCTTATGTTTACACTACTAGGCATTTAACTTTGTAATGGGTTTTTAATAATAATAATAATAATCTGTTTTTAAGGTCACATCCAAGCCACGCCAAATTGGTGTATGAGACCCCCTTGTTTGTGGGACAAGGGACCCCCCTCCGCCCAGCGATTTGACTGGTAAAGTCTACGGAGGTATACATACCCTACCCCCCTCTAGATTTGAACTTGTGACATCTTAAGAGGAAACACATGTTCTTAACTGACTTTTTAATAAAGAGTACCTTCTAATTTTAAAGTGACTTTATTTCATAAAGTGCACTTATGTAATAAAGTGAAATTACTTTAATATTTTAAGTGATTCATTTTTGGAGGGAATGAATCATGACCCTTGATCTTGAAAAAGGCAAGTTTAGATCTTGGCCTTTGGATTTAGGGTTGGAGAAGGTGAAAAGACACTTTGGAGGGAAAAGGTCATTTTCAGATTTATAAAAGAATGCATTGGGTAGTGTGCAAGACACAACAAGTGAAGGAGATTAAGAGAGATTTTCCGAGAGAACTTGAGAGAGGAAAGTGAGCAACTTGGTGGGCACATTTCCCAAGACAAAGTGCGCACAAATCCCAAGGGCAATTTTCTGTGTGAGTGATGTTCTCATTTACTATTGTTGGGCCATACTGTACGGATCCGTACAGCAAGCAGAGGGCGTGATTTTCGAGGCAGCCTTTTGGCACGAAAATCGAGGTTGTTTTTGGAGGTTTTCTTGCTGCTATTGGGCCGTACAACCTACTGTTGGCACGGATTTCTAGGCGCTTTTTGAGGAGGCCGTACAGTTGTATGGATTTGGGCACGATTTTCAAGGCAGAACTTTATGGGGACAAATTTGGTGCTATGAGGTATTTTTTTCTTAGCTGGAAATTGTGAGTTTGTTGCTGATATGTACTTCCCTGAAGCTGAATAATAAAATCCCTCTCTCTCTCTCGTTGGGTTTCCCCACATTGGGGTTTTCCCTGGCATTTGCCTAAATTTCTGAGTTTTCATGGGTTATTGAATGTTGTCCATTGTGTTTATTTTCGCTGCATATTTGCTTAGCAATGTGTATTTTTGCTTATGGAAATTTCTAAATGTGGGTTTGAGACTTTTTGGAAAGTTCATGCAAGACAATTATCTCTAGATTGTTAAGTGTTTGACAGATATTAGCTTGTTGATTTTTGTTATTAAATTTAACATGGTATCAAAGCTTGGGCTCTGAGTGACGATGAACAGTGGGATTTTTGGGCAAAGTTGAAGAGGGAAAATTTGTGATTGTTTTCCTTGAGTTGTGACAGGGAATATGGCTGCAAGCATTAGATTTAAGGATCGGTTGGATGGCATTTCCAACTATTTGCAGTGGAAGGTCCGATTGTCAACTATTCTCAAGGAAAACAAGATTTGGAACTATGTTAACTCTGTTGTTGTGGCTCCCGCAACAGATCCTGTTGCTTTGGACTTGCATGAGATCAAGGAGGCTAAGGCTCAAAGGATTATTTTGGATGGGGTGAAGGATCACCTTATCCCACACTTGGCTGAGAAGAAGACAACCAAGGAGATGTGGGATGCACTTAAGAACTTATTTGAGGCAAAGAATGAGAACCAGAAGATGGCCTTGAAGGCTAAGCTACATGACACCAATATGGGGAAGGAGGAGAGTGTTTCTTCTTATCTTACCCAGGTAGCTCAAGTGAAAGATGAGTTGGTTGTTGTTGGAGAGGTCATATTGGATTCTGAGTTGCTGAGGATAGCCTTGAAAGGCTTCACCAAAGAATGGGAAGTCTTCGTGAAGTGTGTGATGGGACATGAGCATCTTCCAAATTGGAGCAGATTGTGGGATGATTTCACTCAGGAGGAGATCCGGGAAGGATCTCAGAGTAGTAAACAGAAGACAGATGGAGCTGATGAGAATGTTGCTCTTACTGCAAAGAGCAAGAAGAAAGGAAGTTCTGGAAGGGACTTGAGTAAAGTCAGATGCTATTATTGTAACCAGATGGGGCACCTTGCCTCTCGTTGTCCTGAGAGGAAGAAGAGAAGAAGGAACCAGAGGGGCCTGAGACAGCTGCTACAGCAGCCATGGAGGACTTTGCTTCCAAAAATGTCAGGGAAGTTTCTTTGGTTACCCTAGTTTCTAGTGTCGGTAGCGGAGGATTTGGAGGTGATATCAAATGGATTGTGGATAGTGGAGCCTCTTGCCACATGACGGGAATCTGGCAAATATTCCTTAATATCATAGAGATTGGTCTTGACCGACAGGTGGTAAATGAAGGTGGTATAGAGCGAGTTGTACGTGGAGTATGGAGGATTCCTGGAGCTTGATGGAGTTCTCTTTGTTCCAGGGTTGAGGGTTAACTTGCTCTAAATCTCGACCTTGGAGGATGTAGGATATTGCATATTGTTCAAGAGGGAACATGTCTTTATCTACAGGGAGGGAGTGGACCCGGTGGAACTGCAGTTGATCAGTGATCGAGTGGACGGGATGAATATGTTGCAAGGACAACCTTCAATGTATGATTCATCGTCGGATGAGGAGCATGAAAAGGCTCCTGAGACTGCGGTGGCACCAAGGATTCAGTCTTGCATTCCGAGAGAAGAGAGTGAGTCTCTTCTGAGCACTGGCAGGAGGCTCAGCCAATGTGATCGAACCAATGCTCAGGATGAAGTGGATTCTCCTAGGAGCTCAAGGTTCCGGGTAGTTGCTAGGAGAAGATCTTCTAGTTCGAGTTCTATGCAGGTGTTGAGGATGGCTCCAGGTTCAGAGGGAGCTCCTACAGAGCACAGTGTGATGGGACCATGTCAAAATCCCACTACGGAAATGAAGATTTTTCGCCGAATTCTCGAGGGTCAGAATCCCCGAAATCCTACGGGGCTTAGCATAGGCTAGTTCTCCCCTTTTTCCACCTCCATGTGCTCGCTGATCCTGATTACAGGTCAAACAACTAGGCACCTTTTTCGCATTTCGCGACTCAGTGTTATAAGCGAGTCGAGACTTTCGGCTCTGCAAACCCCGAATGTCGAACAGCCGAAGAGGCTTCGATCAGTAATTAGCCCCCTGGGCTATGCCTTGGTCCACAGGTCCTTTTCGGTAGCTCCCCTGTGCGAACAGCACTAGGCGCAAGCTCCACCTTTCCCAAGCGACTACGGCGCTATGACCAAGGCCTATTCCCAAAGGTGCTTGTCGCAACTCGCCATCTCGCAAGTTCGCGAGTTGAAACTCTCGACTCTTCCTTCCCAATCTCGCGATACCCGAGATCATGAAATGGGTATAGCTCCTTTCTGTCAACGCCTTCCGCGCGTGACCACTGGCTAGGCTAAACGCTAGCACCTCTCGCTACTCACACCTTTGCGAGTCGAAGGGTTGAGCTCCCATGCTCTTACTCCACAAACCCCCGAGACACGAGAAGTCAACAGAGCATTGACTCTCCTTTCTCCAGGCAACGCGTGTCCGCCTGTCAACCACGCGGGCCCCTCCTTGTGGTTCTACCACGTGTCCCTCACTTGTGCCTCGGCTCTCGGCACTTCGCGACTTCTGATGTCGAGAAGAGGTCCTCTCAACCTCCGAACCTCCGAATGCGCGATACGCGCCATAAGGCCCTGATCCAATGATCCTCCCGTTTCTGAATCCAACGGTTCAGATTTTTTTTTCTCCTCGCGATTTCGCACTTCGCGACTTCGTGAGTTGGAGCACCCAACTCTTGCGCTCTCTTCTTACGAAACCCCGAGATGCGAGATCCCGAACTCGGACCTCTTCGAGACTACCCCGTCCCTAACCGCCTTGCAACCCTGCAAGATCCAACGGCTATCGGTTGTTCGCTACTTCTATCTCGAAGTGTCTCCACCGTCCAGACAGCTTCTCCCATGGCTGCTTCTATGGCTTAACTCCCTCGCAACTCAATGCGATCCAATGGACCACGACATTTCAGCACTTCTCTACGAAGTCTCTCTGTCGTCCGTTTATGTTCTCTTCTGTGCGCGTCTGGACGTACATTTTCGACGACCCAGATCTATTTCGCTCCAGTTGATCTAACGGCAATCGTAGCTCCTCCTTGAGCATGCGCTTCTCTTCCTTCTCCTTGGAAGATTGCTTAAGTATCAAAGGTCTCGGCCTTTGCTTCTCTTCTGCGATCTTTGCAGCTAAGGCTCTGTGCACAAAATGGCACTATCCCTCCCGAGCTTCTCTTCTCTGGAACCGTGAAAGATTTCCTCGACCTCCTTGATTCCTACAGGGTCTGCGCACACGACAAGGTGCTACCTGTCCTCCTCAGATGGACGGTTGTGATTCTCTCGCGACTTCGCCACCCGCGAAGTCGAAAGACTTCCCGCTAGGACTTCCGATGTCCAAATCCCTGATATGAAATATCCCTGATCCGGTTGATCAAGATATTCGCTACTGTTCTAATGCTCTGGTGTGCAGATCTGATACACTGGGGGTTTCTGGATGCGTTTTAGCCGTGTATGTGAGATGTTCTTCGGTTATTGTGGTTGCATGTTGGTTATTGCAGGTGCATGTGGGTTATTACATGTGCATGTTGCATATTTAGTGTTTAACAATCAAAAAAGGATGCATGCAAGAGTATAGAATGTCAACTGCTCAATATCATGAATAATAACGATTCAAGCATGGAAATACAATAGCCTACTGGAAAAATAGAATCTAGACGTCAGTCAGATCTCCTGGATCTGTACTGGAATACAATC
>ML839488.1:46160-67743 GCA_009831015.1 Picea engelmannii | reverse complement strand
GAGGTTTATCCCTCCCTTTACATTTGGAAGCTATAGCTACCTTTGGAAGTCATTACTTCCCTTGAACAATAACTATTGATTATTTCTCATATATTGTGCATGGTGTATTGTGGTGTATTGGTGTAACTCTTATAATATTGTTAATTACTCATTGGATATAGTTGAATGGTTTAAGTATAAGTTGAAAAAGGTTTTAAATTGTACTTGATACTGATTCACCCCCCTCTCAGTATCAACAACAACATTTCAGTTGTTAGTAACAATGATTTCCATGCAATAATATATATGCACGTACTTACAAAACATATTCAACCATTGAATTTAGTATACAATTCTATCACTTATTATACATGAGTCAGATTCTCAATGCATAATTAATCAGTGCACCTTGCATTGGATTACACAATGCTCTTTATCTCACTCATGTATCTCATCATCCATAAGTTGGAATTCTAGCCAATGTGTTGCCACATTCTCCATGCACCTCCTATTGTCTTCCCAATTAATTGGATGCCTTCCTTTTTGACCCGATCACTACACCAAGAATATAATTTTGTGGTGTTGATTAGTCTTAGCAAAAGGGTTGCAGTCCAAGTTTTATTTAAAGGTAGGAAAATTTTAGTACCTGTGTGGCTCATAACCTTTCCATATCCATACCTTGACATATCCAACCATGTCCTGGTCTCATACATGACTAGCTTACTGGAATTCGTTCCTATAACAAGTTCTTATCTTTTAATTCTTTGGTTATTCCCACATAACCAAATTAACATGACATTCTACTATGTCAGTGTGTGCATTCAGAAGCTAAAAAAAGCTTTGAATTAATACAAGCCTCTAGCCTTTACCACATCCAGTGGTATGCATTCAATAATATAATCATTTGATTTTATAAAATAACTCTGCCTGAGGAAATTCTTACCTAAATTTCCTTTCAACAATTATGAAAAAAGAGTAATAAAACTGCATACTTGCATGACTTCAATTAATAAATTTTATACTACCTGAATGTCTGATGGCAGTAGAAGATTTCATGCTTCTTTTATCAAACTTATAACCAACACTTCATCTCTCTATTTCTTCCCTCCTTATGCAACAACATCACCAACAACAGTTGCAAACATGCAAGCATTCTTTCCTCTGGCTAACCCAACAAGCCGTAACATACTTGCTGCCACATAAATTGCAACAACTTCCTTCTCCCTATAAAACTTTTCCTTGTTGATCCCAAAAGTCTATAATTCTTCTCGGATTCTTGGATCTTCTTGTGCTCCCATTGTGATCACCGTGCATGATTATTCCTGCCTTGAGCACTTTCAGTGTAGTGCCCCCACCTCAGTAGGGTTTGTTGACATCCCAGTCAATGGATATTCAAACTCTCAGAGCTGGAGCAACTCTTCAGGTCCCTACTAGAACCTCCACGAAACAATCACCTGCGCGAACTAGTGGCGGGTGCAAGCTTCCTCTATGTGACCATCGGATATGACCACACACCTATCCAAAAGGCACTTCACGACTTCACGATCTAGAAATTTATCTCTCCTCATTTTCTCCGAAGTCCTGTAACACACCCACGTCGAGGCTAAAAATAAATAAACATTTCGTCCTCCTTACAGGAACAAATCCTCTCTCTCTACGGGTTCTAATTTGGAAAGTCCAGGACTCAGCATGACCCTCCGGTCAATATTCTCTGATTCTCTAAGTCAAAAGAGACTTTGAGACCTTGATAGTCTCACCTCTTAATCAAACACATGCCCTTTCGACCTCTGGTGCAGGACTTATGATACCCACGACCTTATCCTTCGCACTTAAGCGAAGTCTCGGAGTTGGCGTTAGTCCCTTTTCTCTTGTCCCCTCCTTAGATGTGACCTTGGGTGATGACCTCACATAAAGACACAATTGCGGGTGCAAAAAAAAGAGGTTTGAAACCAAACTACTTTTTGGCCCGCAATTCTCCTCGAGCCTCCACGTGTCCTTTCTCCAAAACCATGCTTTGGATTGCGGCCCACCCTCAAATTTTTAAAGTTTACGCACCTATGATCCATACAATTCTACTGGACTGTTGATCTCAAAATCTTAATGGTGTTTCTAAATGGATGACTCAGATCTATCCCTTTCAAAGCTGCAGATCAGATTCGACCTCTTTCAAATCAATGGCTGTGATTTTTTTCAGAATTTCAGACTTCAGAATTATCAAGTCTCAAACTTTCCTTTCTTCCGTACATCAATCTTCCGGAGTCAACGATTTGTGGACACCTGCCCTTCTCAATTAGTGGCTTTACCTCCACTTCAGGGATTTGACCTTTCAACTAGATCAATGGTCCTACAAACACAACGTGTAGTCAACCGGGATTTGTTAGGCCATCATTCATTAACAAATCCCACAACATTCATAAACCAATATGATTTATGAAAATGTTCAGATTTCATTTTCCTTCCGAGCTCTTCGCTACTCTGTAATAATTTTCGGGCACTATCCCCTTTCTCTCAGTCCCCAATCCATGTGATCACAAGCCATGACCAAGCGTTAGATCACTAGGTGCTTACTCGGGCCTTTGGCTTTGGAAATTTTCAAAGCACAACACAACAATCTCTTGGAGTTCTGAGTTACTGAACTCGTGAAGTAGAGTGGATCAAAATTCCATGTCTACCCAACATCCAATGACTGAACTTTACTATGGAACCTTAGGTGTCTGAGTTTCGGGTCTTCGAGACTTCAGAGCTTCGGAGGATCTCACATCTGCACATCCGAACTGTTAATCTCTGAACATTCCCAATCACATTTGGTGACATCATTAAGTCACATCAATTAACATTTTCCAATTGTGGGGGCATGCAACAGTGGCTTGGAGTAACCCGTCTTTCATCCCACAATTCTTCTGACGCTGACATGTAACACTTCGGTGAAACTGTGGTTTGGATTGCGAGACTGCCTTGGATAATTAACTTCCGTGCAACTTGGGTCCCCACAATGCCTTCTTGCCATTGATCTTGATGTATCGTGATCAATGCCACTATGGGTCCGCTGACCTTTAACTACGTTATGTAACCTCGGCCCCACTAACCTTGCTCATACAATATGCCACATGGTGGAATACTAGTGGCTGACTCATGGCCCAATCAAATGGGTGTCACATGTCATGTTCCAAATTCCATTTCAACCTTCCATGGGTTCAAAACCCACTAACACGTGGCACACATCCCATGTGTCCACATCACCTCTAGGTGATGTCATCATGACTCACCACTTTGGCTCTTCAGGCTTCGGAGCTTCAAACTTTGGAAGTTTCAACTCCTCTACGCTCACTTTTTCCCAGAGCGCTTTCCCCCGGAGTTCACGATCTACCGACACATGTCCTCCTTCACGATCAACGACTATGAGGGAATTCAACAATTCGGGCTTTGAGAGTTTGTCACACTCCACACTTGAAATCCTCCGAAGTGACTTTCCCTGAAGTCTCAAATATGTTGACACGTACCCCTCTAGTGAACAACGACTAGGATCTACATCGGCTATTTCACTTCCTCCTCGATCACAAAACTTTCGAAGTGATCTCGCTCCAGAGTTGTGGATCTTGCGCCACCTGTCAACTTGGATCAGATGACTGTTGATCATTTGCACTCAGATCTGATGGCTTTGGATTTGTTTCTTCCTCAGCTCTCTCCTTTGCTTTCCTGGACACATATCTAATGGTCAAGACTCCTTCCAACAACAAATCTGACGACTATTGTCGCTCCTCCTCCTGAGCTTCGTTTCTCGAACCCCTTTATCCTTAGAGGGTTTCTTCGACACTTAGTCTACTTTCGGATCTGTGAACTCCTTACAACAGATATTTGCGTCCCTTCACGATAAAATTCAATCTATTTATCCTGAGCTTTTTGAGTCAAATACTCTTTCGATGCATTCCTTGCACCTAGGGACACTCTGAACCTCAAATTTTGTCCCTTTTGACAACAATTCCCTCTAAAAACTTTGTCTCGTTAACCACTAACATGGCCCATCTAGGCTCAATGTTGTAACCATGGCTTTGATACCATATTGTAACATCCTCGACCCTCTAGAGAGAGGGTAACGCCACCACACGGAATATACACTTATATTATATATATACATTTTAATGAATTTAAAACACTTAATCATGATAAATACAGAATTACTACTACAAGTTCAGAATCAATGGAACTAACCGTAATTCATATACACAATGAAATACATGATAACATTCAAGCATCACAAAAAATGCATAAAATACATAATTAGGCACATCAATGATACTTTTCTTTTAGCTGGAGTAAATCCACCAACTGCATGAAAACCTTCCATGAACCTCCCAGCCTTAGACCGCACTGCTCATCACTCTCAACAGTAGGTCACCCTTGAGTTGGGACTAAACTCCACCGGGCAAGGGAATTCTAGGCTTGGCAAGTACAACAAGGAAGTTGCACAAAACAACAGGAAGGATCTTTTATCCCAGGAGCCACTTATGCCCACAACCCACAGAACCTCATTCCCAACATGCCTGCTCCATGCCAGGAGGATACACCTTCATTAATACAAGTCCATCGGCTAGTACACCTCCCTTACATTGGGTTTCAACAACAGGATGGACCAGAAGTCTCAGAGTACCATAGCTACTATGAGACTCCCTTCCAGGAGAAGTCACTTCCCAACAAACTCTCTCACCTGGGAGAGTCGCTCACTGGCCTGACAACCTGCCTCTTCAACCAGTCTTCGACTCAACTACAACTAGGTATGGGCGACAACAACAACAACAACAACAACAACAACCACAGGGAAACATGGGTATGGACACCCAAAAAGACAACAGCCTAATGGTAAGTCACAACACGGCTCATGCGACTACAATTGCATCGGGCTTCACAAGAAATACAGATCGGTCCCTTGGTTTTCACTGGTTTCAGGGTGACTAACCTTGCGAGAGTGTAGACACAAAGGTGAAATATCTCAAAACTTGTCCAGACACAAGGATGGGAGTCACACAGAATGGGAAGCGAACCCCCAACACGATTTGACTCATGGGTTACTGGTTCCAGAGATCCGTGATGGATGCCCCCAGTTCATGACTAGACAGTTGATGGATAATGGAAAGAGAACCCCCCAACATGATCTGACAATTCGGATTTAATTGCATGTGCCCAGGTTGACACTTGTCTTCCTGGAGATGCATGCACTCCATTTATCCTACGTCCCCATTTCCAGGAACTTAGGATAACAAAAACATATCATGTTCACCTTAGTCTTCAATAATTAATATTCAAATATTATTCCTCTAGAGGTAAGTTCCTTAGGTTATCCCCTAGGCCCAAATACTTATCCCCCATTCCTTACCCTACCTAGTGGAGCTTAGTCCCCCATGACTCTTCTTCGTGGTCGGTCTACACGCAGTGATGTTTGTACTTTTATTAATTATTTTGCATAATTACATATACAAAATAGGCTCTTGGCCTTAGCATCCTAGGCTCCTAGCCTAATCATCACATAAGCCTCCTAGCTTATTATAACTTGGCTCACCAACTTAACAAACATGTTTACAATTTATATTTACAACTAGGGCTCTACTGAGGAATATTACACAACTTATAAATGATGTTGAAAGACACCCCCTACTATCCAATGCACATATCTCAATAGGGTAATTACTGTGGATATCCTGTGTAGGAAAAGATCCTTGTCCTGGGCACTCTACGGTCCATAGGCATTTGTAATCATTCCATATTTGTTGGATCCTGAGGCCCTGAAGTGGAATATCAGTGTGCCAACTGTGGAAAAAGGTTGATCTATTATGACTGTGGAAGGTTGATCTAGAATGGTTAGGCTCCCTGCTGCTCCATTTGATTTTGTGTGAATGGAGTTACAATTCCTCCAGGATCGCTGAAATATTTCCTTAGCTACTTCCCCAATGCATTTAATTTCTTGTAAAAGGAGAATGTCTGGATTCTCTACACGAATACTATCTCGAAGGGTCCTTTGTTTGGACCTTCCATTAAGCCCTCTAATGTTCCAAGTGATGATCTTCATCATGATGAGTTGGGTGGTGGGGAGAAGTACCGTTCCATGAGACGGTGGATCTATCCCAAGTTAAGCATATAGTTTCATACCTCTTTGATGAGTTGGTGCGATGATTTACGACCTCTATGTTTTCTTTCTCAGTGGGTTTTCTTGGTCTTAGGTGCTGGATCCGAGGATATTCATAGTCGCTAAGTGGCCCCTGCAATGGAATCAATGAATACTTTGTGCACTTTCCTTAGTTGTTCTACTGGGATGGTTTTCAAGTCCTTTTATTTAAGGCTTCCTCCAGTTTCTCCAGGTCGATGTCTACTAGATATTGATCACCCAACTGCATGAGGGTGTCCCCACAATCCTCTGGTTTATCCTCATTCTGTTGAACTATAGGATCTATTCCTTGGTTCTATCCTTTTGTTGGTTTAGGTTGTAGCTTGGCTTTTCCTTTATCCTTGTCCTGGTTATCTTTCTTATGCGGATTTTCCACCTCCTCTTCTGCTGGGAGCTGATTTAGGATATCAAAAGAGTTGCTAATGGGGATCTCTGGGTTACTTTCTTGATTGTGCTTCTTGGGGGGTTGTTTTTTCCTACCCATGACTCTTGTATAGCCATCCTTTTGCTTCCTGTATCCTGCTTTTGAATTTTGAGCATTTAGAGGACAATCACGGAAGAGGTGACCATGCTCATGACATTTCCTGCAATGGAAGGGGATATGTTCATAATCAATGGTTTGGTTCCAGTCCTCATACTAGTATTCTATAGTTACTGAACCTGGTAATGCCTTCGAGATGTCCATGTAGACACATATGCAGGCATAGGAGGTGTATTTCCTTTGATTTTTTTCCTTTGAGGATTTTACATACCTTCCCACTGTGTTTCCTATCCCCGTGAGAATTTATTCAAGCCATAATTCTCAAGGAAAGGAGTAGAGTTGGATCCAGAATGGTGCCATGGTGAAATCCTCTTTCTTTGGGCTAAAGCGATCCATCTAGAATCTGAGGAAAATCCATGCAGAGTTGTAGAAATATCATCCATGATCGAAGATCTGGTCCTTATCCTCCAGGCAGTAGAGGATGATCAGGAAGAACACCTTGGAGCTGAGTTGGACTTCATAGTCCCCCTTTGGGTTCCACCAAGATTTGATCCATCGCATGAGGTCCCTTTCCAGAGGCTAGAGACCCAAACATTTCCCTATTAGGGCATGCTCTTTCATGAACTGGGTGTATTCCCCAACCTTGGTCAAGTTGATAGTATACCTGGGAGGTTTATCAGATTGGGAGATACATTTTCCTAGTTCCCATCCTCGGGACGCCTTTGGATGAGACACACTCGTATCTACCTCCATCTCTTTAATGAAACCCTGTTCTTTGGTGAGGAATTGTTCCCACAGATGGGGTGACGACTCAAATGTTGGCTGCTTGGATCTTGTCCCATCTCTGTCATTCGAGGCTATATTTTTGTATGAGGGGGGTTGGACCCCCTCCTCTGGATTCATTTACAGAGATCAGATGCTCCAACTGAGTGGTAGTATGGAAGTGAAGGTGTGGCGGATCCATCTGTGGAAGTTGGGATTAGCTGCATGCAGAGCATAAAAGCTAGGGTTTTCTTAGAAGAATTCGAGGTCCCATCTATTGAGAGGTTCTATTATGCAGTTCATACTCTCGAAGTCTTGAAAACTTTATTATTAGTAAATATAGTGGAAACAAATTGACATATAATATTGAACATAACAATTATATGAAAACATAAATTAAGATATTTCATTCTCTCTCAGAAAAACAAATTTTGTTTGTCAAGACCTTGGATGGCTTATGCAATGCGTATATGCTCACATGGTAAACCTGTTTAAATAGGAAATGGTTTTATTCCTTTGAAACATGGGAAGGTTCTTCTTATAGTATTGGTGTGGGCTCAAGAGATATAGGTATGATACAACATAAATACAAGGATATAGGTTCTTATTAGTATGTTGGTGTTGACTTTCAAAATAGGTAGGATACAACCTTATGTATGGGGATATAGGTTCTTACTAGTATATTGGTGTTGACTTTAAAAACAGGTATATACATACCTACAATCAATTTTATGTCTATTTAACATAAATAAAAGTGAACAAAAAAACTCTCATACACCCACCAAACAATCCTAAATTAGTGGATTAATCCCAAATCAATGGATTAAGTAATATTGTACACTCCCTTCAATAAATTGGTTGAATTTACTCACAATTGTAATAGTTCTATTTATAAATCAAGGAATAAACAATGTAAAAAAAATTAAGCATATAAAATCATTGAAATGGGCCATCATATCAAAAGATACCTACCAACAATAAACTTAGAGACCCATGTCAAATCATCTAGAAACACCACCCCCAACATCTCCATGCACCCATGGATGGATGGAAATTGTGGCTGAATGTTCAGGGCATGTACTTGATTAATTGTAATTAAAATGTGATATGACACAAAGTTGTAGATGCTACCTTTCAATTTAGAGATTCTAGATGCATTTCAACTCTAAATTTATCCTTTTCTTCTTGAAATCACATCCGTCCTCACTGTTGTTTATACCCTAAAGGGCCATGGCCACACCATAATACTTGTTTCTGGCAAGTAAATTGCAACAATCAAAACATGAATCTATCTCCTTGACACTGCTTACAATGAGATGATTTACCTACTAAGAAATTGTGATATCCCTATTTCCCCCAATTTGTAATTAATCATAAAATAGGAATTACCATGCTAAGACATGTGGACAATGTAAATGTATTATTGTTTGAGTTGCCAATAACTGACTGCGGGGGTGAAACTTTGAAAGTATTGGCCATGATATCACTAGAGGAAGAATGTGAAAACTATACGAGAGGGCTCATTATATCAAATAATTCAAAATTTCCCTTGATGAGGATGATAAACCTCCTTCGGATCCCAAGGAGAGAAATCAATTAATGAATAAAGGACCAGTGGTTGAATTATCAACCACCCCCATAAATGGGAGCATGGTCTATCTGCAGAAGGTCAGCCCAAAGTACCACAGAGACTTGCAGACCCGATCTTCCTTCTGCCAGAAGGAGCGTGATGGGCCGGGAACCTTCCAAAAGAAGGAAGGTAAGATAGATACGCACAAACAACCAGAGGGGAGACACAAGACAAGAGCACAATCTTGTAAGGGAGATGCACAGAGATCTCCGGGGGATATGGATAGAAGGATTTGAGATTGATGCAAAGTGAGCATACGATAAAGCCTGCCGAGGCCATAACAGAGAGAAATCTCTGAAAGTTGCAGAGAACAGAACCCGAGCATAAGTTGAACAGAGAAATAATCCCTGAGAACTGCAAGAGTTCCCTGGTGATATCATGGCTTGGCACGGGGGTGGAAAGAGTGCTAATAATGAATGCCTTTGAGCCTATGGTAGGGTGGAAGGACGAACATGTTAAATTATGAGCTTGATTTCTTATGTGGATTAATTCTTTTATTTTCTTCAATACTTTGATTCCAATTTAATACACTTCAACAATTTAAAATCATAATCGAATAGCAATAATTATTTAGATAAGTAAACATGCATATCAACAACACATATACCCTGGGGAGACCCTGTACAGGGAGAAAAATCCCAGCAATCAATATTCCTTTATTGCATTAATAATGTAATATCTCTTACAAATATCCACCATGAATATGCTTCTCTCAAAGAGCTTGCCAAGATGACTCTGACTTGAAAAAGACTTACAATACCTTGCTGAAATAAACCTTTGATATGCTGCCTCTTTATCACTGATGTGCTCCTCTATTACTTCACCCTCAACCTGCATATGAAAACTCTGTTTCAAAATTGTGTTGCAAAACTATGTTGCATAACTGTGTTGAGGAGAGGGTTCGACCTCTTCTTATATAGGATGAAGAGGGGAAGAGGATAAGCTCTAAATAGTAATCTGATTGCATACATTAGTCATAACTCAGGTTCATACTTTAGTTCGAACTTAGAACTAGACTTGAGAATTTAGTTGCAACTCAACATTACACTTTAGTTCTAAGATAGAACTAGACTCAAGACTTTAGTTGCAACTCAACATTACACTTTAGTTCTAGATTCAAGACTTTAGTTGCAACTCAACATTACTAAAATAGAACTAGACTCAAGACTTTAGTTGCAAATCAACATTACACTTTAGTTCTAACATAGAACTATACTCAAGACTTTAGTTACAACTCAACATTAAACTTTAGTTCTAACATAGAACTAGACTCAAGACTTTAGTTACAACTATTGACAAGGCAATTTGAAATTCTCTTCATGGTGGATAATGTTTACACATGCCAATGCACTAGATCAATACATTACATCATTTGCAATATTAGGAATATCGTTTATTTCTAGCTCATAGGAATTTTACATTCAACCTAACTTTTTCTATATACCTTGACTTTTGCTCATGGCTCAGTTTGAATAGGGTCATAGAGGTTGTATGTTCCCCCTGACTTTTGCACTAGTCTGTCTATGCCCACAGAGGTTGTATGTTCCCCCTGACTTTTGCAATAGACTGTCTATGCTCACAGAGGTTGTATGTTCCCCCTGAATTTTGCATTAGACTCATATATCATCTCGTTTGTCCTGACTTTTGGTTTGACTCACAGAGGTTGTTCATTCCCCTTGGCTTTTGTCAATACCTCACAAGATTGATTGATTCTCCAAATCTCCTTGGCTAGCCTCAGGGTGGCCCATATGGCTTCTCATTGGAGAATGACTGACGATGCTGCCAAATTTAATACTCCCTCTCAGCAAGGGAGTCATTCTTAGCCACACCAAGCTTGCCTCTTAGCTGCACAAATTGTCTCGAGGTCAGAGGCTTGGTCAGGATATCAGCTACCTGCTCGCTCGTGGCTATGTACTGTAACTTTACAGTTTTTCTCTGGACAAAGTCTTGGATGTAGTGGTACCTCATGCCAATATGTTTTGACCTGTCATGAAATACCGGGTTCTCTGCCAATTTTATGCAACTTTGATTATCACAGTGAACCACCGTCGTCTCGAGATTGTCACCAAACAACCCAGAAACCAATTTTCTGAGCCATACTTCTTCCTTGCTAGCATCACTTGCTGTAATGTACTTAGCCTCTGTTTTACTCTGTGCAATGGATCCCTGCTTTTGGCTTGACCAAGAGATCATTGAAGCAGTATCTGGAAGTACTGTTCTGATCCACTGGGCTTCCTTCCCAGTCAGCATCTGCATACCCATGCAAAAATAAACCATTATTGGATGTATATCTTAGACCATAAGTAATGGTCCCTCTGAGATATCTCAAGATGTTCTTTACTGCCACCCAATGTATCTATCTTGGTTTAGTCATGAACTGACTCATTGCAATCACTGCATAACATATATCTGGCATAGTGTGGATCATGTACATCAATGATCCAATCAACTTCCTATACATGGTGGGATCCACCAAATCTGAACCTGTATTAGAATCATGCAGCTTCTTCAGGTTGGTAACCATCATAATAGACATGGATTTGAAATCCATCATACCAAACCTCTTTAGTACATCCACTGTTTATTTTCCTTGTTCCAGAAATATCTCACCTTGTCTTTGCCACACTTCCAATCCTAGGAAGTAATTTATCAAGCCTAAGTATTTCATCTCGAATTCTGAGGTTAGGTCCCTCTTACACCAAGATATTATCCCTTCATTTAATGTTAGAAAGAGATCATCAACATATAGGATTAGTATAATAGGTTAGTTACCTCTTACCTTGAAGTATAGATTTGCATCAACATCACTTTTCTGAAAGCCCAGGATTTTAAGAAAGCCATCAATCCTATCATACCAAAATCTGGGAGCCTGCTTAAGACCATACAAGGCCTTCCTTAGCTTGCATACATGAGTGCCTTTGTTATGCAGTATAAAACCATATGGTTTTTCCACAAAGACCTCTTATTCAATATTTCCATTCAAGAATGTTGTTTTTACATCCATTTGATGTAGTTTCCAACCAAGTACGGAAGCTAAAGAAATAATAGCTCGAATGGAGGTATACCTGGCTATAGGAGAAGAAGTCTCTTCGTATTCGATTCCTTCTTTCTGAGTGAAGCCTATGGCTACAAATATTTCTTTGAACTTTTCCACACTTCCATCAGCTGCATGTTTGATCTTATAGATCCATTTGGAAGAAACCACTAATTTGTCTTTTGGCCTTGGCACAATGTCCCAAACATTGTTCTTTATAATAGACCTGTATTCCTCAAGCATGACATCCTTCCATACTTGTAATTTATCTTCTTCTTCAAATGAAGAAGGTCTGGCATCACTAATGCTGCTCATCAGTGCAACATAGCCTCCAAACCTATGAGCCCTCTTCCTTTCCCTGAAAGTACCTTTAGGAGCAACTATCCTTTCTGCTTCTTGCACTATTTCTTTAAGCCACCCTGGCTTCCTTTTGGCTAGAGTTTATTCAAGAGTTCTTTATAACACTTTAGTGGGTTCTAGGGGCTCATTACTTGTCCCTTCATGAGGTTCCTCCCTCTGATCATCTGACTCTTCATTTTCAGAAGAGGGCGAAGTTGGATGAACTACTTCTGAATCCTGCTGAAGCTCTCAAGATTTCTTAAATGCAGCTCCCTCATGGAAAGTCACATCTCTGCTTACCTCTATTTGCCTTTGACCTGGTACATAAATCCTGTAATCTTTGGAGTTCTCACTGTACCCCACAAAAACCCCTTTCTTGCTTGAGGGTTCCATCTTTGTCCTCTTTTCCTTAGGGACATGAATATACACAGGACATCCAAATATCCTTAGATTCCCTACTTCAGGTTTGATCCCTGAGAAGACTTCTTCAGGAGTCTTGTCCTTCAAAATAGCATGTGGACACCTGTTCTGAATATACAAGACAGTGGAGGTAGCTTATATCCATAAAAATTTGGCAGATCCTGGTCAAACATCATTGCTTTCGCTGACTCACAAATAGTCAAGTTTTTCCTCTCAGCAACACCATTTTGCTGAGGGTTATATGGCACAATCAACTGTCTCTTGATTCCTGCTAACTTGCAGAAATCCTCAAACTGAAGAGATTCAAACTCTCCTCCATTGTCTGTTCTAAGGATTTTGATGTGTTTCCCTGTCTTCTTTTCAATAAAGGCTTTATACTCTTTGAATTTATCAAATGTGTCACTTTTAGCTTTAAGAAAACATATCCAACATTTTCTTGAGTAATCATTAATAAAAATGACATAATACAAACAACCACTGAGTGAGGGAGATGACATGGGACCACATACATCAGAATGAACTAGATCTAAGATGCCCTGAGCTATGTTGTCACTACTAGGAAATTCTTTCTTTATATTTTTACCTAGCATGCATCCCTTACAAATTTCATTTTTACTAAGAGAAATAGAGGGCATGCTACATGCCATGTTTTGTAGATCTGGAAGAGTTTTGTAATGAAGATGTCCAAGTCTTCTGTGCCACGAATCGCTGGAGCTAGTCGCATCATGAGCCAATGCCTGAACCGACTGTCCTTACACGATGTACAATCCTCCACTGCGAGTTCCAATGGGTTCTCTTGTACTTAAGTGGATACATTTAGCCCATATTAGTGCCTTCCTATCCTTGAAGATCACCCAATATCCCTTGTCCTAAAGGGTTGCAACTGATAGTAGATTCTTCTTGAGCCCTGGAACATATAATACTTCATCAACATGAAGTCTAGCCCTAGATTCCAATCTGAAGGAGATAGAGCCTACTCCCTCTATCTTGTAAAATTTTTCATCCCCAAGCTCGACCTACTCTACAAAAGATTTTGTCTCGAAATCTGAGAGGATCTCATTGTACCCTGTCATGTGCTTTGATGCACCACTGTCTACTAACCAAGTTTTCTGCCCCGTGGAAACTGAACTAGATAAAGAAGAAACCAAATAATATTCTTTCCTATTTTCTTTCTCATTAGAAGGACTTTTCTGATTTCTTTTGGATTCATCATCCTCAACAGTTGAGGCATGATGTTTCTCTTTCCTAGGACATTTCTTTCTAAACCAACAATCTTTAGCAAAATGACCCAAATTATTACAACTACAACATTTAATCTTAGATGTATCAATATTCTTGCTTTTGAATGTACCTTTGATGTTTGGCTTCCATTGAGAGCCTTTCTGGAAAGTGCCTTTCTTCTTTCCCTTGAATATTGATGCTAAAGCTGAGGCTCTTCTTTTGTTGGCTCGCTCCTGGTAGCTGTGCGACTTTCCTCCTGGAGGAAATCATGCCATAACCTCTCAAACGTGGGCTGAATCTCTCTCCCACTTACACTGGATAAGAAGGTCTCCCATGAAGAAGGAAGACCGTAAAAAATGGCCTGCACTAAATCATCATCGTCCACTGTCACCCCTGTGACCAAAATCTGATCTTTGATCTGAGCTATCCCGGAACAAAAAGATACCACTGATTCACCTTTCTCCATATTTAAATACTTAAGTTTTTGCTTAAGTGTCCTCTTCTGACATGGAGCCTGTTTCTCATACAGATTCACCAAGGTATCAATACAATCATTGGCAGTCATCAACAAAGTCATTGTAGGCATTATATTGTCTTTGACTGAGTCAAAGATGATTCACTTGGCCTTTGCTTGAATCTTCCTGAAATCCATTCTTCCTGCATTATTCGTTGGTTCCTCCACCACTGTGGTCACATACTGCTCAAGATCATGCTCTTGGAAGATATTTGTTATACAGAGCTTCCACACATTAAAGTTGGTAGCTCCTTCGAGACTATCTTCGGCCCTAACTGAAATGGAGGATGCCATGGTCCTCACACTGGAAACTTAATCAAGATCACTTGGATATGTTTGTACCTGCTGCTACACTTCAACATGTTTAACACACCCTAAGCTCTGTTACCATGTTAAATTATGATCTTGATTTCTTATGCGGATTAATTCTTTTATTTTCTTCAATACTTTGATTCTAGTTTAATACACTTCAACAATTTCAAATCATAATCGAATAGCAATAATTATGTAGATAAGTAAACATGCATATCAACAACACATATACCCTAGGGAAACCCTGTACAGGGAGAAAAATCCCAACAAACAATATTCCTTTATTGCATTAATAATGTAATATCTCTTACAAATATCCACCATGAATGTACTTCTCTCAAAGAGCTTGGCAAGATGAATTTGACCTGACAAAGACTTACAAGACCTTGCTGAAATACACCTTTGATATGCTGCCTCTTTATCACTGATGTGCTCCTCTATTACTTCACCCTCAACCTGCATATGAAAACTCTGTTTCAAAATTGTGTTGTAGAACTGTGTTGAGGAGAGGGTTCAACCTCTTCTTATATAGGCTGAAGAGGGGAAGAGGAGAAGCTTGAAATAGTAGCATGATTGCATGCATTAGTCATAACTCAACTTCATACTTTAGTTCGAACTTAGAAATACACTTGAGACTTTAGTTGGTACTCAACATTACAATTTAGTTCTAAGATAGAACTAGACTCAAGAATTTAGTTGCAACTCAACATTACACTTTAGTTCTAGACTCAAGACTTTAGTTGCAACTCAACATTACTAAAATAGAACTAGACTCAAGACTTTAGTTGCGACTCAACATTACACTTTAGTTCTAAAATAGAACTAGACTCAAGACTTTAGTTAAAACTCAACATTACACTTTAGTTCTAACATGGAGCTAGACTCAAGACTTTAGTTATAACCCTTGACAAGGAAATTCAAAATTATCTTCATGGTGGATAATGTTTACATGTGCCAATGCACTAGATCAATACAATAACATCATTTGCAATATTAGGAATATCATTTGTTTCTAGCTCATAGGAATTTTACATTCAACCTAACTTTTGCTAGATACCTTGACTTTTTCTCATGGCTCACAAGGTTTGACTAGGCTCACAAAGGTTGTATGTTCCCCTTGACTTTTGCACTAGTCTGTCTATGCTCACAGAGGTTGTATGTTCCCCCTGACTTTTTCACTAGACTATCTATGCTCACAGAGGTTGTACGTTCCCCCTGAATTTTTCATTAGACTCATATATCATCTCGTTCGTCCTAACTTTTGGTTTGACTCACAGAGGTTGTCCGTTCCCCTGGATTTTGTCAATACCTCACAAGACTAATTGATTCTCCAAATCTCCCTAGATAGCCTCAGGGTGGCCCATATGGCCTCTCATTGGAGAATGACTATCGATGCTTCCAAATTTAACATAACACCCACAATCAGTTAGTTGGCTACCACCTGTAATAGATAAGTTATCCCATATCTTGTGTATTTAAGTGGTACCGTGAGTTAAATGTGGATATCCTATGAATGCTTCAAGGATGATTATGTTTGCGTAATGATTTATACTATATTTCCTTCTTTTGTATCTACTTGAATGTGAAATTAGGCAAGTAGGAAATCATATGGATAGGACATGTTTTATACTTGTAAATGCTTGCGTCCTATGGTGGCTTAAGCTAGAGTCACGAATTGTATGTCCGTCGACCTTGGACACAGTTTTATGAACACATGTCGAACCTCCTATTCGTTTTGAGTCCCTTGAAGGACAAAGTTTGTTACGCTCAGGAGAGGTAGTGCATATATGCACAGGATCTCTGTGAAACAAACAGAAACTGAGAACAACTTAAGTTCTAGACTTGACGAATGAGCGCAAGGGGTACGGAAAAATTCTTCTAAGTGTTAAGTCTAGTATAAAGAGTGTAACGCTCTTAGGTCCTTCATAACTAATGCAGCTCAGGAAGGATAGCTAGATTCAAGTATTGAAAGGGAATATCCTTTTGATTGGAAGATGAACAAAAAAGATCCATTTGGGAGAATCTAAGGTCTGTGCAGACTGTTAGATTTGAAGAAGGAGCACATATGTTAATGCCTCGA
Source organism: Picea engelmannii (assembly GCA_009831015.1). Lineage (NCBI taxonomy): Eukaryota > Viridiplantae > Streptophyta > Pinopsida > Pinales > Pinaceae > Picea > Picea engelmannii. Next base: position 50,814 of record ML839488.1, on the reverse strand, counting down.
TTCCTTTAGTCTTCGCAAGTTCGACGAATGTTGGTAATCATCGTGAAGGGAACGAATTCTCTGAAATCCAAAAAATGAAGTCATGATGTGATCTAGACTGTAGATATAAGGATTCTTCAGGACCCACCTTGACCGTCGGATCTGTGAGTTCGGAGTTTGCGCGACAGGAGAATCGAGCATTGGTGTGACCAAACCCCCCGAAACCTGAATTAGCGATGAAATTTGGACCATATATCCAAGGATATATCAGGCCCTTCCTTGATTGTTAGATTGACAAGATCGGAGTCCGCACATTGGAAGAATCGTACGTTGGCACGACCAAAATTTCAAATCCCTAAGTTGTGACATGATCTGGACCGTTGGATCAAGGAAGGTCATGGATCATCAATCTGACGTGAGCAGATTAACGCAAGCATTATGTGGGAACTTGATATCCCCTAAGAACCAATCTCATAAGAGATAAACACTTCTCAGAAGCATAGATGAGGTCCAAGAGGCGAACTTGTTTCAAGTTCATAAGCTCAGAAGGGATAGTACTTATCATAAGTGTTGACAAGATCCAAGAGTAGGACTCGTAGGAGGAGGAAAGGTTTGAAACATTTGAAGACTGATAAATATTCCAAGCGAGAGAAATTAGAAGCTCAGAAGGAGGAGTGACAGTGGTCATTGGATCACAGTGAAAAGGATCGACAATTGTCGAATCTGAGGAAGGTGCATGAGTCTTAATGTTCGCACGCACATGAGAGAGAACCTGTCAAGGTTTGAGACTCGAAGTTTCCAAAGACTGAAGATCTGGAAACCCAAAGTAGAATCTCATTCAGCTGATCGCAGGAATAGATCTAAGCCATTAGATTGTTCGGGGTAAAGTTCAAGTGTCGAATCGCTAGAGTGGATCGGAGCCATCAGATACCGTGAGTCTAGGAGGAGGCAAGTTTGAAACTTGAGATTCCTGAAGCACGAAGAGCCGAAGGGCCAGAGAAAATATGGACCATTGGATCCAGGAGGACACGTGTCGACAGGTCGAAATATCCAGAGGAAGTCGAAGGTCAAAGTGTTGAAACACTTGAATCTCAAAGAGTCGTGAACCGTCGATTGGTAAGGGGAAGCTTATCAACAGATCGAGAGCTCCAAAAATATTGTAGTGGGGTTTCAGTTTGAGAACTGAGATTTCTGAACCCTGAAGGCCCGAAGACCTGAAGTGAACCTGAACCAACAGATCTAAGGGATACGTGGCGTGAATCCGTGAAGTCTGGGTAGAGTCCCGAAGTGATTCATAGTTGTTGAATTCAGAGAACACGTGGCGCAAATATGTGAGATCTGAGTGAAGACCTTAAGTAATCCTCTATCGTTAGATTAGGAGTACATGCGTCAGAGGATTGTATCCTTCAGATGAAAGCTATTGGGGAAAAGGTTTGAGAATTTAGATCTTAGAAGTCCGAAACCCGAAGGAGATCTTGACCGTTGATCGAGAAGAGGGTTGGAGGACCGTTGATTTGGGTTGAATGGTAAAACACCCAAAGTGGAAGAAAGACCATTGATCGAGCATGACAAGTGTCTACAAATCGTCAGCTCCGAAAGGTTGAAGTACGAAAGAAGCAGGGTTTGAGATTCTAAAACCCTGAAGTCTAGAATTACGAAGAGATCACAGTCGTTGATCTAGGAGGGATAGATCTGGCCCATAGATTTGAGAGGTGCATATATGAACCATCGATTCAGACAATATCATCAAGATAGCGATATCAACAATCCCGTAGCATTGTAGGGACAAGATTTGCGTGAATTTTAAATATCGAGGGCGGGCCACAATCCAAACCATGGTTTCGTCAGGAGGACACATGGAGACTTGAGGAGGATTGCGGACCCAAAATTAGTTTGACTCCAAACCTCTTGTGGCCATGCCCACAATCATGTGGTCATCGCCAAAGTCACATCTGAGGAGAGGCCAAGAGAAAAGGGGCTAACACCAACTCTGAGACTTCACTGAAGCGCGAAGGAGAAGGTCATGGGTATCATAAGACCTGCACTAGAGGCCGAAAGGGCCTGTGTCTGATTTAGAGGTGAGAATATCATGGTATCAAAGTCTTGTTTTATTTAGAATTGGATAATATTGACCGGAGGTTCGGGCTGAGTCCCAGACTTTCCAAATAAGAATCCGTAGAGAGAAAGAGGATTTGTTCCTGTAAGGAGGACGATTTTTTATTTTATTTTTTTCCCCATCGTTGGTGTGTTACAAATTGGTATCAGAGCATGGTTACAAAACTTGGCCTTCTTGGGCTCATGTATGAGTTGCGTAAGGAGATATTGTTATCTGCATTTACTCCTTGAGGAGAAGGACTGCAAATTGAACCTGTGATTTTGGGAATTCTTGTTGAATTTTAGTAGAAGAATTTCTTTAGCCCTTGTCAAAGTGATGACTACTCCTACCAGAGTAGGGATATGCTAATTAACATTTATGATAAGACTTGAATGTGGATAGTTGAAGGTGGTAGGGTTCGGTCAAGGGAAACTAAAGCCCGAAGGATGGATGACCTGGTGTTCGTAACACTGCGTCTAAGCATGGGAAGTTGGAACTTCAGGCACTGATGATGGTGGATTGTATAATGGTTAATACCTTTCTAGACTTAAAGGAATATGATAGGATCAGGTAGGATCCTTGGCAGTTATAGTTACTTCTTTATATTAAAATCAGGGTATATAACTCCTCATGAACAGAGAAAAGTGAGATGGGTAAGACCCTATGGACGCTGAGACAAGGAGGTTTTCTTGCTAAGACATTTTCACATAAAGAGAAAAGTGACCCTGGTTGGTTATAGCCAGGAGAGAAGGCAATATCAACATGAGATATGACTGTGAGATTAGTCCTATAAGTTATTGAAATCTCAAACTAAAGGACACTAATGATGAAATTAAACTATCAAGTGAATGCATTAGGTAAAAAGGTGCAATAGATACACCTACATATACACAAATGTGTATACATGATCATAACGATGCTTGGAAGATCCTTGGAAAAATGATATAGAAGCCTGATATGTCCATGTGTGTGAATGACATGGAAAAGGTGTAAGCAATAAGCTATCATGATGAATACTTAGCGATGTTTAATTATGCTTGAGTGAATGGGTTTAATTCATTGTGAATCTTCTTAATATGAAGCCTGATATCGACACCATTTAGGTATGAATGATATTAAATGTGCAAGTGATGCATGTGTATGATGAAAGAGTATAGTTGTAGGTAGTGGCACCATATGGTTTCCCTGATGAGGGAAATATAAAGCAAGAATTTCTCTTGTCCAGATTAAAAGAATACTATGGATGCATGGCTAACTCCATTCTGAAGAGTCATGAAAGTTCTGTTCCAAGTAATATCTTGAGGGGAATGTATTCCCTTTCCTCAGGGGATACTAATATGATTAGATAAAAGGGTAAATGAGAAAAGATGCTATGTTGCCATAATAAGAGGCAAGTGATTATGCCTTTAGGAATCACATGAGAAGGATTGTGAACAATCCTGAGTTGACTGATCTTAAAAGTAAAGATGTATGTGGGTTGTGAAATATACCTATGACAGCTACATGCAGGCTTAGGAATATGAATATGGTTAAATACATTGTAGAGACCATAAAATACAACTTTTAATTCAATTAACATATATTTCCTTTCTCTATACTTAAATCATTCATTCACATCCTACAAGCATAAAAATTCTGCTGGAATTTAAATCTATTTACAGCATGAAAAATAACTTAACATAATAAAATTTAATTACCTCTTTCTGATGCTAATTTCTTCGTTGACTTGGTTGTCTAGCCTGCTTCTTTGTTGATGCCTGATGCGCTAACCAACTCTGCCCAAACCGACTAACCTCCCATCCAGCTAGGAGTAGCCTGTCCGGCTCCCTAGATCCAGGAAACCGAAAGGAATCCTGGCCTCCGTGCCCAAAATCCCTAGCAACCCGGTGCCCCTCGTAATGATACTCAAAGACTGTAGAACTCCACCACAGAACCAGAAAATCCAAGCCAAGAAACCAGAACTCTCCTCCCCCTCCAAAATGATTCCTCCCCCCCAAAAATGATCCCCTTCCCTGTAAGATTCCTCCCGTCATATCCCTCCTTCACCAACCCTTTCCTCCTCATTAATTTCCTTATCCCTACATTCATTATCTTATCCTCTTATTTAATGTCTTATCCTATTATTTAATGTTTCTTATCCTTTTATTCAATGTTTCTTATCCCCTCCGTATACGTAAATAATTTAATTAAACAAATTAAAATTATTAACCCTCTTAAATTTATTACCCATGTCATTGAATGTGATAGGTAATTAATTAATCAAAGTTATAACAATTAATTAATTAATAAATATTTAATTAATATTATTATGCCAATCTTTGTTTAATTAAAACCATGTTAGGACAATTAATTACCTAATTAATTTTACTTAATAATCCCTAAGCATATATTCAACTAGGGTTGTTACATACACCCACCCTTCAGGAAAATTCATCCTGAAGTTAAGGTATCTTATGGTACAAAGGAAAAGAAACATGGTTCACACATTCATAACAATTAACCGACATTATCAGTAAGTAAGTCAAGAAAACTCATACATACTAGTGTATATGTACAAGAAATGAATGTGTAGCTAGTACA